>WNWK01022386.1:0-32634 GCA_009830355.1 Cherax destructor
GTCAATTCCTCTCAGTATTTTATATGTCGTTATCATGTCCCCCTATCTCTCCTCTCCTCCAGTGTCGTCAGGTCGATTTCCCTTAACCTCTCCTCGTAGGACATACCCCTTAGCTCTGGGACTAGTCTTGTTGCAAACCTTTGCACTTTCTCTAGTTTCTTTACGTGCTTGGATAAATGTGGGTTCCAAACTGGTGCTGCATACTCCAGTATGGGCCTAACGTACACAGTGTACAGGGTCCTGAACGATTCTTTATTAAGATGTCGGAATGCTGTTCTTAGGTTTGCTAGGCGCTCGTATGCTGCAGCAGTTATATGGTTGATGTGCGCCTCAGGAGATGTGCCTGATGTTATACTCACCCCAAGATCTTTTCCTTGATTGAAGTTTGTAGTCTCTGGCCCCTAGACTGTACTCCGTCTGCGGTCTTCTTTGCCCTTCCCCAATCTTCATGACTTTGCACTTGGTTGGGTTGAACTCCAGGAGCCAATTGCTGGACCAGGCTTGCAGCCTATCCAGATCCCTTTGTAGTTCTGCCTGGTCCTCTTCCGATTGAATTCTTCTCATCAACTTCACATCATCTGCAAACAGGGACACTTCGAGTCTATTCCTTCCGTCATGTCGTTCACAAACACCAGAAACAGCACCGGTCCTAGGACTGACCCTGTGGAACCCCACTCGTCACCGGCGCCCACTCTGACACCTCGCCACGGACCATGACTCGCTGCTGTCTTCCTGACAGGTATTCCCTGATCCATTGTAGTGCCTTCCCTGTTATCCCTACCTGGTCCTCCAGCTTCTGCACTAATCTCTTGTGTGGGACTGTGTCAAACGCCTTCTTACAGTCCAAGAATATGCAATCTACCCACCCCTCTCTCTCTCTTGTCTTACTGCTGTCACCCTGTCATAGAACTCCAGTAGGTTTGTGACACAGGATTTCCCGTCCCTGAAACCGTGTTGGCCTTCGTTGATAAGCTCATTCCTTTCTAGGTGCTCCACCACTCTTCTCCTGATAATCTTCTCCATGACCTTGCATACTATACATGTCAGTGACACTGGTCTGTAGTTTAGTGCTACGTTTCTGTCTCGATTTTTAAAAATTGGAACTACATTTGCTGTCTTCCATACCTCTGGTAGTTGCCCTGTTTCGATAGACGTGTTGAAGATTGTTGTTAGGGGTACACATAGCTCCTCTGCTCCCTCTCTCAGGACCCATGGAGAAATGTTGTCCGGCCCCATCGCCTTTGAGGTATCTAGCTCGCTTAGTAGCCTCTTCACTTCCTCCTCAGTTGTGTGTATCGTGTCCAGCACCTGATGGTGTACCCTACCTCTCCTCCTTTCTGGAGGCCCTTCTATTTCCTCTGTGAACACCTCTTTGAATCTCATGTTGAGCTCCTCACACACTTCGTGGTCATTTCTTGTGACCTCCCCTCCTTCCTTCCTCAGCCTGATCACCTGGTCCGTGTGTGTGGGTGTGTGTGGGTGTGGGTGGGTGTGGGTGTGTGGTGGTGGGGTGGTGGTGGTGTGGGTGTGGGTGTGGGTGTGTGGTGTGGGGTGTGTGGTGTGGGGGGTGTGTGGGGTGTGGTGTGGGTGTGGGTGTGGGGGTGTGGGTGTGGGGTGTGTGGGTGTGGGGGTGTGGGTGTGGGGGTGTGTGTGGGTGTGGGTGTGTGTGTGTGTGGGGGGGGTGTACTCACCTAGTTGTGGTTGCAGGGGTCGAGTCACAGCTCCTGGCCCCAGTGTGTGTGTGTACTCACCTAATTGTGGTTGCAGGGGTCGAGACTCAGTCTGAGATTGGAGTGAAGGTTAACTCAAAGTACAGTAAGTATATTTTGTTCATGGAATGGGTGTTTTTGTAGTGGGGTTTCTGAGTTTGACAGGTAGTGGTGGGCGTTCTTTTGGGAAGAAATAGGTTAGTTTTGATTTGTTGGCTTTAGTTTTAATACGTCATAGGACGTACTAATTCTGTTGACCTCATGTTGTGTTCTGAATGAGAAGTATGTTGGTTTCATATGCGGTGAGTTGTGTAATGTCATCTGCATAAGGTAGTGTAAGTGTGTTTGGGTATTCAGGGTCTAGTATGTTATTTGTGTCTAGTGTGCACAGAGTAGAAGAGAGCACAGATCCTTGTTTTACTCCTGCATGAGGGTGAAGGAGTCAGAGAGACAGTTTTTGAACTTAATTCTTATCGTACGGTCACTGAGGAAGTTGCAGTCATTTTTTGACATTCGGAGGAAGGTCAAAAGGTTACATAGCTTGTACTTGAGCCCCACATGCCAGACCATGTCGAAAGCTTTCTTCACGTCTTCAGCAACCAGGGCAGTCGAACATCCTTGAGCCTTATTGATATGAATGCAGTTCAGAATGATGTTGAGGGTTGCTTGCATTGAGTGGTGTTGACGGAAGCCAAACTGTCAGTCAGTAAGGTGGTTTGTCTCAAGGTGAGTCCTAAGTCTTGTGTTTAATCTTTCAAATGTCTTTCCGAGGGATTTCTAGTAGACTGATAGGTCTATAGTTCCTCGGGTCAGTCGGATCTTTGTGAGGTTTGGGGATAAGAGTGGCAGTTTTTGCAGATTTGATTAAGGTAAGGAAGTAGCTAGAAGAAAGACAAGCATTATAGAGGTCAGTATTGGCAGAAATAACAGTCAGGAAGGTGACGGAGAATATGGTGTGAAAGGGCAGAAACACCAGGTGCTTTTGGGGGAAGACATGAAATTAAGGATTTTAAAAGTGGTTTAGAGAAAGGTGTGTTGAGGAGGTGGGTGCAGTGAGAGAGGCAAGATGGGTGACAAGGTCAGGAGTGGTTTTGTGTCTGTGTGTAGTGATCCAGTGTTCAATATTTTGTGTATGTTGAAGTGCAGCTGGGTCTGGAGGGTGTGGGTGAAAAATGTTTTCCCAGATGACTGAAAGCATGTGCAGCCTGTGCTGGGTTAGCAATTTTTATGTTATGCATTATATGCTGTAAGAGTGTTGTTTTTGGGACACCAGTAATCTTTTGAATAAAATTCCAAAATTTCCTGGGGTCTCGTATGCGGTGTGTCTCAGCAGTGTGTATGAGGGATTGCCAGTGTCTGGCATGGTTCTCATCCAAGCTGCGGATGATTTTATTTCTCAAGAAGGTGAGATCTCACATGATGTGTGTATGTCTGTCAGTTGGAGGCAAAGTGGCGACAATAGCAGAGGAGGAGGCACTTCGTCCTTTTAGACAGAATATCTGACAGAGTATTGTTTTTAGGGCCTGCCTTTTCAGCAGCCTGTAATAGACTGTTGTATGTGTGCTATCTGTGTGTCTATGTCTGAGATGTATTTGTTGTTGTAGTTGTGTGATAGGTTGGTGTAATCAAGGTGTTGTTTAAATGTGTCACGTTTGCCCATGAGTATGAAGGAAGTGGTCTAGTGGGGATAAGAATGGGAGTCTGACGAAATGTGAAAGGTGATGGGTATGTGGTCAGAGACAGAGAGAGAGAGAGCCTGGTGTAATGTGGTGATGAAGGTAGAGGCTGGCTCTGTTTATGATGATTAGGTCAGGTTTACCCTGGCCTATGGAGCTAAAATTGGTACTGAAGTGTTGGCCAAGGTACATTAGGCATTTTTATGTGACTAGTTGGTGTAACTGTCTGCCTGTGTAGGTTAGTGTAAGTATCATGGAAGGCTGTTTTACATTTAGATATTTAGATCAGCAAGAAGATAAACAGGTATGCTGGTGTGGTTAAAGAGAGGAGTTAGACCAGGAATGTTTATGTTGGAATTTGGCCGTGCATAGGTAGAGTAAATAATAATAGGTCCGTGAAGGGTGAAAAGTTTTATAGCCATGCTGTGAAGATAGGTAAAAGGAAAGTTTAGAAATTTATACCATACAGAGCTGTTCACCATAATGGCAATGCCATTATAGGGTTCAGCACTAGATTGGCAAGTAATGTAGCCCCAGTGTCTGATTTGTTGAGTGCCTTGCACACATTTGCTGTTTAACCCCTAAACTGCCCAAACGTAGATCTACGTGTTTTTTTTTACATGCTTTCAAATGGAGAAAATCAAGGTCGGAGCGCTAAGCGCGTAAACGTAGATCTACATTTGGACCGTTTAACCCTTTGGGGGTCGACAGGCCTTCTCAGAAACCTGTTCCTGGGGTCGAAATTTTTTTTGAAAAAAAAAAAAAAAAAAAAATTCTTATGGAATGATAGAGAATCGTTTTCCGATCATAACACCACCAAAAGTATGAAATTTGATCGAAAACTAACGGAATTGTGCTTTCGCGAAGTTAGAAGTATTGATGACATTTACACATCGGCGATTTCGCCCACTTTGAGCCCTCTTTTCGGCAAATTCCAATGTTTCAGTTTACTGAAATTATAACTATTTCGCTAGAACTCCATTTCTTCTATCGATTGAGTACAAGAAACTGCCTATTTACCAATTTCAACTACCCAAAATAGTGGTCAGAAAATGGCAATTTGGCCAATTTCTCACAAATTTCAAATGATGCCAATTTCAAAATAGGGTCCAGAATAAACAAGGCAGACATTCCTGGCACTAAAATAACATCTTCTCTGTTCATTAGTCACGTCTCCAGGCCCCTCTTACATTACTTTTGCTTTTCATTTTGAATTTTTATTCTCACAAAAAAATAGAAAATTTACTGTTATGTATACAACTGCATCATTGTATAAATGGTATAAATAATATCAGAGCACTTGTGCATGTATATTAGACTCGCCAGTTGATGTATATTGGACGCATGGTGTGATTTGTTTACTCTTGAACATCGTCAAAAATCAAACATTTTCGCTACTTTGAGCTCAATTTCAAGGTACAGTGGTACCTCGAGTTACGATGGTCCCCAAAATCGCCCTTTTATGTAAGTTTATTTTTTTAAATGCTTTTGTAAGTATATTTTTGGGGGTGTAAAAGGACTAGTCTATTTTACATTATTCCTTATGGGGATAAATTCGTTTGGTAATGGCACTTGAACAGCATTCTCGAACGAAAAAATATCGTAACTCGAGGTACCACTGTACTTGTCACTGTCAAACCAATCAAAATCATCTCTATTTCTGTAATATATCTTCCATTCTATCAAATGAGACCAACAAAACAAGAATACATCAATAAATACCATATGAAAATAGACTGCAAAGTCGCTGTTTTAAATAAAAAAAAAACGGTCAGCGTTTTTTTTCTCTCATTATGCAGTGTGTGGTGCAGGATTTTTTTTATACTGCGCACACTGAACACATAGACCCATTCTTTCATATGTAGGGCTACCAGCCGTTTCCCACTTAATTTGAGGCTGCTAGAATTTACGCGTACTAGTACAGCACCAACCCATGCTCAAAAAAAACGTACTAGTACGGCACCGACCCCCAAAGGGTTAAGGGTTAATAGCAGCACATCTGGGCGTTCGGCCTCAATGTGTTTATGTTGTAGCTGCATATATTAAATTGTGTGACCCTAAGAGCCACGTTCTGTGTTGTTGGTGGGAGCAGAGTGAAGGTGGCATGCCAAGTCCTGTTTTTGGCCCATCTGAAGAGTACCATCTGCAGTAATTTGTTTTAAGCATAAATCTCTGTGTCTGTTGTGTGTGTCTGAAGAAGGGGAATGAGAAGATTTCTGGAGTTTAATTGATTTCTCAATGTTTTCCTGCTCTTGTCTTGTATGAATGCGTATGTGTTTTTAGGGCTGTTGTCTCTACTTCTAGTGGAATAGAGTGTAGAAGAGGCTGAGACAGGTTGTTGTAAGCCCATGTTTCAGTCGGTACAACAATAATGGAAGAGGTAGGGTTAAATGGTTCAATAGGGGCTGGTGTGGATGTAGGTTCAGTGTGAGTGGGTGTGGTGAAATTGGTGTCATATCTATATAAACATATATACACTGAATCTGTATTGACACACATTACCCATATATAACACTGGTTTTAGGTCAAAATGAAACTGCTGTAGAATTAACCCTATCATCAAATTCATTTATGTTGCAATATTCAATTAATTCATTCATATATAGTAATTCACAATATAAAAACTCTTGCAATTGGATTAGATTCTGAGCTTACCAATGCTGCTGCCTTGACTAATTCTCGTTTGTCCCGTGCTGATGCCTGATCCACACCAACACTTAGATGGAACAGTGCCAGAGGAACAGAGAAGGCAAAACTAGGCAGCTGAAAAATAAATCACTTTCATGTTATATCTGTTAATGATCCTGCAATAGCTAGTGCATGCAGTCATATGTAGACACCACAGCCCAAATCAACACTTGTCTAGAAGAATGTGTCAAGCTTCTTCTGGAAGACAGAGGCCAATTAACCCTTTCACTGTCCAGACCCCTGATCTGAATTTTCAAAAAACTTTTTTTTTTTTCTTATGAAATGGTAGAGAATCTTTTTCTGAAGGTAATAAAACAAAAAGTACGAAATTTAAAAGAAATAGAACTGATGAAATTATGCTTTCGTGAATTTTGCTGTGGCAGCAACATTTACACATCGGTGATTTTGCTCACATTGAGTCCTATTTTAGACCAATTATATTGTTCCAGTTGACCAAATTCTTAGCTATTTCACTAGTATGTCTTCCATTTTATCACTTGAGCACATGAAATGGCTCAATCAACTATTTCAACTACCTAATTAAGTGATCAGAAATTGGTAATTTGGCCAATTTCACACAAATTTCAAAACATTCCAATTTCAAATAAACAATGCAGACATTCCTGGCACTAAAATAACATTTCCTCTGAATTCCATTTTGATTTTTTATTCACACAAAGAATTTTTATTCACATAAAAAATAGAAGATTTACTGTTATATAATATTGTAATAAATGAATAAATAATGTCAGATCATTTGTGAACGCATATTAAACCCACAAGTTCATGAGTAATGGATGCATGTGATTTGTTTACTCTTGAACATTGGCAAAAATCGAACATTTCTCCTACCTTGAGCTCAACTTCAAGCTCTTTTCAGTCCTAAAACCAATCAAAATCATCTCTGCTTCTAAAATATATCTTTTATTCTATCAAATGAGACCAAGAAACCGAGAATACAACCACGAAAACCATACAAAAATACTCCGCAAAGTTACTGTTTTAAACCAAAAACATGGTTGCAGTTTCTTCTCATTATGCACTGCAGGATTATTTTTATATGGTGCACACTTACTACATCGATCCATTCTCTCATATCTAGGCCCAAATTTACCACTCACAGCTTATCTGTGTGAGCTGAGCTCATCATGTAGTACTACTACAGCACAGCCAATAAACTCAAAGGTGTAGTACTACAGTCAGTGAAAGTTAAGTGTAGTTATTACCTCTTCTTTTCAATGGGAGTATACTGCACTATTTACCATGCATTCAGCTCTCATATACACTAATTCTGGTAAGTAGATTTTTAACAGTCCCTCCAGTATTTTCCTAGTGTAAATTATGATGTCTTTCTCACTTGTATTCAGTGAATATAATTAAAGTGAATTTAGGCATTCCCCAAGATTTAGGTGTTTAACATAATTTAAACAGGCAGTAGAAGTACAGTGGTACCTCGAGTTACGATATTTTTTCGTTCGAGAATGCTGTTCAAGTGCCATTACCAAACGAATTTATCCCCATAAGGAATAATGTAAAATAGACTAGTCCTTTTACACCCCCAAAAATATACTTACATAAGCATTTAAAAAAATAAACTTACATAAAAGGGCGATTTTGGGGACCATCGTAACTCGAGGTACCACTGTACTATGAACATTATCTAGGTCTACAATTTCAAACGTCTTAATTTTTAAAGTGTGAATCAGGATTTTTTTTTTTAACACAGCAGCCATTTCTCGCCAAGGACGGATGATCCAAAAGAAGAAACAAAAGTTTTTATTTTTTATTTATTATCACATTGGCCATTTCCTACCGAGGAGGGGTGACCCAAAAAGAAAAAACACTTTCATGATCATCATTCACTCCATCACTGTCTTGCCAGAGGCGTACCTGCACTACATTTAAAAAACTGCAACATATCAACACCCCTCCTTCAGAGTGCAGGCACCGTATTTCCCACCTCTAGGACTCAAATCCAGCTAACGGGTTTCCTTGAATCCCTTCATAAATGTTACTTGTCGCACACTCCAACAACATGTCAAGTCATAAAAACCATTCGTCTCCACTCGCTCCTATCACACTCACGCACTCTTGCTGGAAGTCCAAGTCCCTCACACACAAAACCTCCTTTACTCCCTCCCTCCAACATTTCCTAGGATGACACCTACCCTGCCTTCCTTCCACTACAAATTTATATTCCCTCCAAGTTATTCTATTTTGTTCCATCCTCTCTAAATGTCCAAACTACCTCAACAACCTTTCCTCAGCCCTCTGGATAACACTTTTAGAAACCTCACACCTCCTAATCTCCAAGCAATGGATTCTCTGCATTATATTCACACCACACATTGCCCTCAGACACAACATTTCCACTGCCTGCAGCCTTCTCCTTTTTGCAACATTCACTACCCATGCTTCACACCCATATAAGAGCATTGGTATAAATATACTCTCATACATTTCCCTTTGCTTCCATGGATAACGTTCTTAGTCTCCACTGACTCCTCAGTGCACCACTCACCTTTTTCCTCTCATCAATTCTATTATTTACCTCATCTTTCATAGACCCATCTGTTGACAAGTCTACTTCCAAATACAGTGGACCCCCAGTTTTCATAATGCTCCAAACTCTAACAATTGTGTAAGTGTATTTTTTTAAGTGCTTTTGTAAGTGTATTTTTAGGGGTCTAAAAGGACTAATCTAATTTATATTATTCCTTATGGGAACAAATTCGTTTGGTAACGGCACTTACCTGGAGAGAGTTCCGGGGGTCAACGCCCCCGTGGCCCAGTCTGTGACCAGGCCTCATGGTGGATCAGGGCCTGATCAACAAGGCTATTACTACTGGCCGCACACAGTCCAACGTACGAACCACAGCCCGGCTGGTCAGGTACAGGCTTTAGGTGCCTGTCCAGTGCCTGCTTGAAGACAGCCAGGGGTCTATTGGTAATCCCCCTTATGTACACTGGGAGGGTTGAACAGTCTTGGGCCCCTGACACTTATTGTGTTCTCTCAACGTGCTAGTGGCACCCCTGCTTTTCACTAGGGGGACGTTGCATCGTCTGCCGAGTCTTTTGCATTTGTAGGGAGTGACTCTCGTGTGCAAGTTTGGTAGTAATCCCTCTAGGATTTTCCAAGTGTATATAATAATGTATCTCTCCCGCCTGCATTCTAGGGAGTACAGGTTTAGGAACTTCAAGCGTTCCCAGTAATTGAGGTGGTTTATCGCAGTTATGCGTGCTGTGAAGGTTCTCTGCACATTTTCTAGGTCAGCAATTTCACCTGCCTTGAAAGGTGCAGTTAGTGTGCAGCAATATTCCAGCCTAGATAGAACAAGCGACCTGAAAAGTGTCAGCATGGGCTTGGCATTCTGGAACGAATTAATTACGAAAACCGGGGTCCACTGTATGTATGTGAATACGTACATTCACTTCCTCCATACTCCCTTCAGCATATCCAATCTTTCATTACCTAAATTTTTTGTTATCCTCATCACCTTACTTTTTCCTATGTTCATTTTAATTTCCTTCTTTTACATACCCTACCAAACTCATTCACCAACCTCTGAAACTTCTCTTCAGAATCTCCCAAAAGCACAGTGTCATCAGCAAAAAGCAACTGTGACAACTATACTTCATGTTAGATTCTTTATCTCTTAATCCCACACCTCTTGCCAACACCCGAGCATTCACTTCTCTTACAGCCCCATTTAGTCGCCTCTTACAACATGCATGGCTTATGCAGGAAGGATTCTTCTCCATTTTCCCATGGAAGTGAATAGTAATTTTATTTTTTTTAACACATCGGTCAGGGTGACCCAAAGGCAGGGTGACCCAAAAAGAAAAAACTTTTATCATCGTTCATCACTTTCACCATCACTCATACATAATCACTGTCTTTGCAGAGGCACTCAGATGGGACAGTTCAGATTTCCCTCCAAACTGCTAATATCCCAAACCCCTCCTTGAAGTGCAGGCATTATACTTCCCATTTCCAGGACTCAAGTCCGGCTAACCAGTTTTCCTGAATCCCTTCACAAAATATTACTCCAACAGCTTGTCAGGTCCCAAAAACCATTCGTCTCCATTCACTCTTAACACGCTCATGAACGCTTGCTGGGAGTCCAAGCCCCTCGTCCACAAAACCTCTTTACCCTCTCCCTCTGACCTTTTTGAGGACGACCCCTACCCTGCCTTTCTTCCCCTACAGATTTATATGCTCTTCAAGTCATTCTACATTGATTCATTCTCTCTAAATGACCAAACCACCTCAACAGCCCCTCTTCAGCCCTCTGACTAATACTTTTTAGTAACTCCACATCTCCTCCTAATTATAAGGGAAAAATGCATTAAAACAGTAAGGGTATCATTAACCCTTTCACTGTCGAGACCCCTGCTCACAAACACTCTCTCAGTGTCGAAGAATTTAACAAAAAAAATTCTTATGAAATGGTAGAGAATCTTTTCCCCAATGGTAATGACACCAAAAGTACGAAATTTGATGGAAAACTTACAGATCGGCGATTTTGCCCACTTTGAGCCCTATTTTCGGCAAATTGCATTGTTTCAGTCGACTAAACTCGTAGCTATTTCGCTAGAACTCCATTTGTTCTATTGAATAAGTACAAGAAACTGCCCATTTACTGATTTCAACTACCCAATGAAGTGCTCAGAAATTGGTAATTTGGCCGATTTCATACACAATTCAAATAAGGACAATTTCAAAATAGGATCCAGAATGAACAATTCAGACATTCCTAGTACAGTGGACCCCCGAGTTTCGTAAAAACTTCACTCCTGAAGTCTGCTCAAGTGCCATTACCGAACGAATTTACTCCCTTAAGGAAAAATTTCACGTAGGTTAGTCTATTTCAGACCCCCAAAAATACACTTCCACAAGAACTTACAAAATTATACTTACATAATTGCACGATTTCCGGGGTATTCGTTAACCGAGGGTCCACTGTACTAAAATAAAATATTTTCTCTGTTCATTAGTCACATCTCCAGGCCCCTCTTATATTATGCTTGCTTTCCATTTTGAATTTTTATTCGCACAAAAAATAGAAGATTTACTGTTATGCAGACTACTGCATTATTGTAAAAATGGTATAAATAATATCAGCGCATTTGTGAAAGCATATTAGACCCACCAGTTGACGTATATTGAACGTGTGGCGTGATTTGTTTACTCTTGAACATTGGCAAAAACCGAACAAATCCGCTACTTTGAGCTCAATTTCAAGATACGTTTAGTCCAAAAAACATTCAAAATAATCTCTATTTCTGTAATATATCTTCCATTCTATCAAATGAGACCAAGAAAATGATAATACAACCATAAATACCATATGAAAATATACTGCAAAGTCGGTGTTTTAACCCAATAACACAGTCAGTTTTTTTTCTCATTATGCACTGTGCTGCAGGATTTTTTTTATACAACACACACTGACCACTCAGACCCATTCTCAGCTTTCTCGCACAAGACTAGAAACCGCTAGAATTTTGTCGTAATATTACGGCACCAACACTGGCTTGTAAGCCGTAATATTATGGCGCCGACAGTGAAAGGGTTAAAGGCTCTAATTTTTTAAATTTACAATATCATATAAAAATATTTAAAAATATGAAATATGGTAAAAAATATGAAAAACAAAGGTGATAAGAAAAGCATTTACAGTGGTACATCGAGTTTCAAACTTAATCCGTTTAAGGAGCTAGTCCTAAATTCGAAACGTCCTAAAGTCAAAGCAATATTTCCCATAAGAAATAATGTAAATCCAATTAATCCGTTCCAGACTCACAAAAAAAAAAATAAAAATAAAGAATAACTATAGTTTTACATACACACAACACAGATAAATACATACAGTAATAAATTAGTAATACAAAAGATAAATAAACATTTAAAAAACATTTACTTACCTTTATTGAAGACTGTTGCTGGCATCTGGAAGATAGGGAGGAGGAGTGTGGGAGCACTTATTGTTTGGAAGGGGAATCCCCTTCCATAAAGACTAGGTAACAAGTCCTTATTTGGGGTTACTTACCTTCTTTGTCTTTTAATGCCACTAGGACCAGTTTGAAAGTCACTGGACCCATGTCGCTCAAAATAACTGTCCAGAGTGCTCTGTTTAAGGCGCCTCTTTAAGATGTCCCTAAAATGAGACATGGTTTTGTCACTAAACATGTTGCAGATATGGCTTGTTTCAGCTTGTTCAGGGTGGTATTTCTCCACAAAACTTTGCAACTCATTCCACTTTGCACACATGTCCTTAAGCACTGAAGAAGGCACCTCCTTCACTCCCTCTTCCTCCTCTGAAGCAAGTTCCTCAGCAGTGGTCTGATGCTGTTTCAGATGAAGCTCTTGCAGCTCTTCAGTGGCTAGCTCTTCCCTGTGGTCCCCCACCAACTCTTCCATATCCTCGCCACTCACGTCCAACCCCAGGGACTTCCCCAATGCCACAATACAGTCCACAACAGTCAGAGGGTCGGCAGGGTCAGGGTCAGCCTCAAACCCTTCAAAATCCCTCTGGATGACACATTCTGGCCACAATTATCTCCAAGCAGAGTTCAAAGTCCTGGAAGTCACTCCCTCCCAAGCCTTACCTATAAGGCTTATGCAATGGAGGATAGTGAAGTGATTCCTCTAGAACTTTCTTAGGGTCAACTGAGTGTCTGAGGTAACTTCAAAGCACTTTTCAAACACTGCTTTGGTGTAGAGTTTTTTGAAGTTAGAAATGACCTGCTGGTCCATGGGCTGGATGAGAGGAGTGGTGTTAGGCAGCAAGAACTTCACTGTTATAAAACTGAAGTCCCTAGACAATAGGTCTACCAAGTTTGGAGGATGACCAGGAACATTGTCCAGTAACAGGAGTTACTGGAGTGGTAACTTATTTTCCAGGAGGTACTTTTTCACACTGGGGCCAAACACTTCATGGACCCACTCTTTGAAAATTTGCCTCGTGACCCATGCCTTATTATTAGCTTTCCACAACACACACAATTTATTCTTGATGACATTGTTTTTCTTAAACACTCTGGGATTTTCTGAGTGATACACCAGTAAAGGCTTCACTTTAAAATCCCCACTAGCGTAAGCACAGAACAAAAGAGTTAGCCTATCCTTCATAGGCTTGTGTCCTGGCAGTGTCTTTTCCTCCTGCATGATGTAGGTCCTCTTTGGCATTTTCTTCCAAAAGAGGCCTGTTTCGTCACAACTGAACACTTGTTGGGGTTTGAGTTTTTCAGTCTCTACGTACCCCTTAAATTCCTGCACAAATTTTTCAGCCGCACGTTCGTCTGAACTTGCAGCCTCACCATGCCTTACCACACTGTGTATGCCACTATGCTTCTTAAATCTGTCAAACCAGCCTCTGTTGGCCTTAGATTCACTATCAGCACTCGTTGCAGGCATTTTCTTTACAAGATCGTCATGCAACTGCCTTGCCTTTTCACAAATGAGCGACTCTGAAACACTATCACCCACTATTTGTTTATTGTTGATCCACACCAGCAACAACTTCTCAACCTCTTCAATTCTTTGTGATCTATTTTTGGTTAACATGTCTACACCTTTCACAACATCAGCTTCCTTGATTTCTTTTCTCTTAGCCAGGATAGAAGTGATTGTTGATTTGCTTTTGCCAAACATCCTGGCAAGCTCCACAAGTCGCACACCACTCGTATTTTTGTACAATTTCTTTCTTCACTTCTATGGTGTTTCTCACTTTCTTTACCAAAGGGGTGCCACTAGGAAGTTTCTTTGGGCCCATGGTGACTTATTTCACAGTCGCACTTAATAAACAAGCACCAAACACAATGAATTAATTGTGAAATGTTTGGATAAGCGCGCAGGGTAATGTTCACTCAAAGATAAACAAAGCCAGACTGACTCACGACGCCTGCACGGGGAGGCGGACAGGTCTGGTACACAGGACGAAACACTAGGCACAGTGCGAAACTCGGGACAAAATTTAGCTGAAAAAAAAATTCTAAACTTGAAAACTACGATACTCAGGGCGTACGAAACTCGGGGTTCCACTGTACTATATACATTGTAAACTAGGTATGCATGCCAATAACTTCTACATACCATTGAAAGATTTTTAGAAGGTTCATACAAGTCGAAGAGTGCAACAAGCCATTCATATTCCTGGGCACGGAGGGCATAAAAGTCTATCATAAGAGAGACAGCCAGAGGATCATCATCAGGAGAGAGGTTCAGCAGCAGTTTACACAATTCCAGAGCTGTGCGATAACACCCTTTTTGTCCTACATTGAGGATGTGCCGGAACAGTGCAATAAATAAGCTCCTGCAAAAAAATGTATTTTATTATCAGGGGTGTGTTAAAGTATCAGTATCAGTGGATATTGGCAGATGCTACTGTGTCAATATTGGCTTAAAGCTGAGAATCAGCATTAGTACATACTGGCCATCTCCCATTGAGGCAGGGGGACCCAAAAAAGAAGAAATGCTTTCGGAAACTTTTATTTCTTTTTACATTTAGTAATTTATACAGGAGAAAGTGTTACTAGCCCCTTGCTTCTGGCATTTTAGTCCTCTTATGACATGCATGGCTTACGGAAGAAGGATTCTTCTCCACTTTACCCCATGGAGTTATTATTATTAACACACCAGCCATTTCCCACCATGGTAGGATGACCCGACAAAGAATAAAACACTTTTACTGTCACTCATTTAATTCCTGTCTTGCATGAAGAGCGCCGACATCACAGTTCAGGACTCTCCGAACTGCAACATGCCCACCTCTCCTTCAAAGTGTAGGCATTGTATCTTCCACCCCTAGGACTCGAGTCCAACTAACCACTTTTCCTGAATCTATCTTTCTTTCTTTCAACAAATCGGCCATTTCCCACCAAGGCGGGGTGGCCCAAAGAGAAAAACAAAAGTTTCTCTTTTTAACTTTAGTAATGTATACAGGAGAATGGGTTACTAACCCCTTGCTCCCGGCATGTTAGTCGACTCTTATGACATGCATGGCTTACGGAGGAAGAATTCTGTTCCACTTCCCCATGGAGATAAAAGGAAATAAGAACAAGAACTAGTAAGAAAATAGAAGAAAACCCAGAGGGCTGTGTAGTATATATATGCTTTTACATGAATGTGAAGTGTGACCTAAGTGTAAGTAGAAGTAACAAGACATACAGTGGACCCTCGGATTACGTCTTTATTTCGTTCCAGAATGCTGTTCAAGTGCCGTTACCGAACGAATTTGTTCCCATAAGGAATACAGTGAACCCCCGGTGTTCGTTCTGCTCAAAACACGCCCTTTTATGTAAGTTTATTTTTTTAAATGCTTTTATAAGTGTAGTTTTGGGGTCTAAAAGGACTAGTCTACTTTACATTATTTCTTAAGGGAATAAATTCGGTTGGTAATGGCACTTGAACAGTATTCTCTTACGAAAAATGGACGAACACCGGGGGTCCACTGTAATGTAAATTAGATTAGTCCTTTTAGACCCCCAAAAATACACTTACAAAAGCACTTACAAAAACACACTTACATAATTGTTCGAGTTTAGAGCAGTACGTAATCCGGGGGTCCACTGTACCTGAAATCTTGCATGTTTATGAGACAGAAAAAAGACACCAGCAATCCTACCATCATGTAAAACAATTACACTTTTCCTGAATCCCTTCATAAATATTACCTTGCTCATACTCCAACAGCACGTTAAATCATAAAAACCGCTTGTCTCCACTCCTATCTAACTCTCTTACACAAACCTGTTGGATGTCCAAGACGCTAGCAATCCTCAAAACCTCCCTACTTTCTTCCACTACAGATTTATACACCCTTCCTGTCATTCTATTTTCCTCCATTTTTTCAGTGTTCAAACCACCTCAACAACCCTCCCTTCCTCAGTCATCTAAACAATACTTTTGGTAACTCCACACTTCATCCTAATCACCGAACTCTGAATTCTCTGCATAATATTCGCACCACACTATCATTATCACTCTTATTATTCCTAAGAAAAGCACTAAACCCATAGGGATAATACAAATCCTGACCTGAAACATAGAAGACATTTTAAGAAAATGTTTTGTACTAGAAATCTGGCAGATTTCTTATAATTTGGTTTAAAGCTTTTACAAAATCTAGAAATAAAATATATAAATATTATGCTGAAGACTTTTTACATTACAGCATCCCGAACAATCAGTGCAACTCATATTTAACACCAGACAATTGGCACAAAATGCTCCACATATTCTGGCAACTAAGTCTGGGGCCAAAGGTTTAGAAACATAATAGTGTGCCTTGTCGTATATTAAGGGAATGTATAGTAGATTAGAGATTTTGCCACCGAAGTGGCTAGTTTATTGTGCAAGAGCATATGGATACACAAAAGGCCTAGGCACTAGGCCCCAAAAGGGTTAACAATTGTACATTTGGATTTATATCTACATTTCACTTATCTGTTACAAGCAAATTTAGGAAATTTGCTTAGTATAACTGGTATCTTATTTTCATCAATAAGATATCTTGACATGTCACATAGGTTATTATACTGTCTATTTCTATATTCCTCAATAAGTGGACAATTAAGCACATAGTGTTCAAGACAGTGACCATATGCCTGATCACATAATTTGCATTAAGTTTGATCATCATCTGTGTCTCCCAAACTGCCAGAAGTACCTGTAGCCAAGCCTAAGCCTGGCCACTACAACATCAGTCAGTCTGTTCACATTGCAAGTTGCTCCACAAACATGCCCATCTATGCTCACGTTATCATGAGCACAGATAGGCACGTTCAAGGAGATTAGATTTGGATTTATATCTACAGTTCACTTATCTCTTACAAGCAAATTTAGGAAATTTGCTTAGTATAACTGGTATCTTATTTTCATTAATAAGATATCTTGACATGTCCCATAGGTTATTATACTGTCTATCTCTATATTCCTCAATAAGTGGACAATTAAGCACATAGTGTTCAAGAGTGACCATATGTCTGATTACATAATTTGCATTTAGTTTGGTCATCATCTGTCTCCGAAACTGCCAGAAGTACTTATAGCCAAGCCTAAGCCTGGCCACTACATCATCAAGTCAGTCTGTTCACATTGCAAGTTACTCCATAAACATACTTATCTATGTTCATATTATCATAGTGGGTTATAGATCTACTCAGGCTTCTAACTGCATTCCTATAGCAATCATTTTCATTATTTATTTCTCTCCTAATATTATTCCTAATGCTAGACACAGATATACCAAAGTTATATTCTACATTCTCCTTCTGGGTACTCTTCTTGGCTAACATATCAACTTTATCATGAAGGAGTAATCCAATGTGTGATGGAATCCATAGCAATTGTACATTAATTCCTTTGTCCTGGATTTTTGAGTATCTATACCTGGCTTCTCCAATGAGCATGCTGTTAGTCATTATATGAGTCAAGAGCCTTCAGTGATGACATAGAATCAGTAATTGTTACGGGACTCACCCTTACCCATCATTATATACTTGAGCATACGGCAGTAGAAAAGGTCTCTTTTTCATTATTATGAAAATAAGCGTTATATTGGCAAGTGGTATGTCTCCCGTACGTCTAGGTAGGGTTTTATGTGACGTATAGTTAACTATCCATCCGCTCGTTAACAGGTCAGGAATTCCCGCCTTACCACGTCATCGTACCCAATGAGGGGGACCACCTGCTACACAGCTGTCAGTATCTATTCAGCGAGTCAGACAGAGAGACCGAGAGAGTATTCTGTAATCGAGTCAGCAAGCAGTGATCTGTCCGTGATCAGTCAGACGTCATTCAGTCATCATCGAGTCAACCGTCAGTGATCAGTCAATGATCCGTCAGTGAGCATTCAGTCCTCAGTGAGACTTTCATGGTGAGAACTGTCCTCTCACTTTTCCTGAGAAGCACCTTGCCTTTATTCTTCTGGCCTTTGTGAGGTTCCTGTGAGAGCCTCCATCACCTTGAGTGGTGTTTGTCTCTGTTGCCGCTCAAAGCAAGTGAGTGCGCTGTAGTGAGTGAGACGCTGTGGTTCGTCTCTGTTGCCGCTCAAAGCAAGTGAGTGCGCTGTAGTGAGGGAGACGCTGTGGTTCGTCTCTGTTGCCGCTCAAAGCAAGTGAGTGCGCTGTAGTGAGTGAGACGCTGTGGTTCGTCTCTGTTGCCGCTCAAGCAAGTGAGTGCCTGTAGTGAGAACGCTGTGGTTCGTCTCTGTTGCCAAAGCAAGTGAGTGCTGTAGTGAGTGAGCGCTGTGGTTCGTCTCTGTTGCCGCTCAAAGCAAGTGAGTGCATTGTAGTAAGTGAGACGCTGAGGTTCGTCTCTGTTGCCGCTCAAAGCAAGTGAGTGCGGTGTAGTGAGACGCTGAGGTTCGTCTCTGTTGCCGCTCAAAGCAAGTGAGTGCGTTGTAGTAAGTGAGACGCTGAGGTTTGTCTCTGTTGCCGCTCAAAGCAAGTGAGTGCGCTGTCGTAAGTGAGACTTTGGAATATGTCTCTAATAGCGCTCATAGCAAGAGTGAGTGTTGTGCAGTTGTGGAGACTTTGGAATATGTCTCTAATGGCGCTCATAGCAAGAGTGAGTGTTGTGCGGTTGTGGAGACTTTGGAATATGTCTCTAGTGGTGCTCGTAGTAAGAGCGTGTGTTTGCTGTATTGCAGACGCTAGAGTTTTCCCTTAGATTTTGTAGAAGCTAGTTTGAGCGACATAGTCTTAAAAGACGACTGTGTGTATATCCTTAGAAACAGATTCATGGAAAACTTTAAGTGCGTAAACATTTCTATTCCATTTATTGCTCTGAAAGTGGTTATTAATTAAGTGTGAATAGTCTACGTTCTAGATACATTACGGTGATAATGGATTAACAAATAAGTGTTATGCTTTTCGACTCAGTGTGAAGAGTCAAGTAATATGTTAAGTGAATAGAACGTCTTGCAATTTTAAAGCCATTTAGTGTAATAGATGAGAAAGAAGATTGAATGTTGCACCCTTCATTAATAAGTGAACTTAAGATAAACTTGTCTGTAAATATTGTTTCATGATATCATTTTAAATATTTTATATAAAGCTTTCTACGGATTATTAAGTTAATAAAAACCAGAAAGAATTATTGTGATTATTTCGTTCCTATTGATCCCTTTTCATTTCTTTGGTAACTTGAAGTTAAGTTCTTGTTACATTGTTACTCGCCTGGGCGGAACAGGCCCTAGAAAGGCCCAGGTTCGTAACAAATGGGGGCCCGTCCGGGATGCTTTGATCCAAGGAAAGGGAACAATGAGGAACAGAAATAATTCTTTCTGGTAAATTGGATGACCTTAAGAAATAGTATGGCAATCTGTAAAGAGAAATCTCCGGAATGAAAAGTTGCTAATTTTCGAGGTTTCCTCTCAAAAAGGATGGCTTCTGATGTTTGGCTCGCTTACCGCTCTCCCAGAAGATAAGCAACACATGGGATAAGTAACTATGCTTCTTCCCTTTTGCTATCGGTATTGGCGACTCCATAATTGGACAGTGAAAAAGTGATTGGGAGCTTGGTCTTGGTAAAGTGCTTCCCTTTACAGTTGGAGATCTGAGGATTTATTTGTGTCCCTCTGTTGTAAGCCAGGGTCTTAGTACCTATAAGCTAGGGTTCTCATAGTACAGTGGTACCTCGACTTACGTTTTTAATCCGTCAGAGAGGGCATTTCTTAAGACGAAACAAACGTAACACGAATCAATTTTCCCATAAGAAATAATGGAAATAAATTTAATCCGTCCAAGACTTCCAAAAGTAGTTAAATAAAATATTTTTTAGAACTTTTGGACATTAAATAATACACAATTTAATAAAGAATACATAAATACACATGCAAATATTGTACAATAACATGTCACTTACATTTATTGAAGAGTTGTTGATGTGTGGAGGACGTGGGGGAGGGGGAAGGTGGAGTAGTATGCTAGTGTTTGAAGAGGAATCCCTTCCATTAACACTGCAGGTACCAAGTTCTTTTATGGGGTTACTGGCCTTTTTCTTTGAATGCTACACTCCCTGCATGAATGCTACACTCCCTGCATGAATGCTACACTCCCTGCATGAATGCTACACTCCCTGCATGAATGCTACACTCCCTGCATGAATGCTACACTCCTGCATGAATGCTACACTCCCTGCATGAATGCTACACTCCCTGCATGAATGCTACACTCCCTGCATGAATGCTACACTCCCTGCATGAATGCTACACTCCCTGCATGCCTACTACACTCCCTGCATCCTTGCTACACTCCCTGCATCCCTGCTACACTCCCTGCATCCTTGCTACACTCCCTGCATCTTTGCTACACCCCCTGCATGAATGCTACACCCCCTGCATGCCTACTACACTCCCTGCATCCTTGCTACACTCCCTGCATCCTTGCTACACTCCCTGCATCCTGCACACTCCCTGCATCCTTGCTACACTCTTTGCATCCCTGCTACACTCCCTGCATCCCTGCTACACTCCCTGCATCTTTGCTACACTCCCTGCATGCCTGCTACACTCCCTGCATGCCTGCTACACTCCCTGCATCCCTGCTACACTCCCTGCATGCCTGCTACACTCCCTGCATGCCTGCTACACTCCCTGCATAAATGCTACACTCCCTGCATAAATGCTTCACTCCCTGCACATTCTTTACCACAGGCTTAGCACTAGGAGCTTTCCTTGGACCCATGGTAGCTTATTTAGCAGTTGCAAGCACTAAAAACAGTGGAATAATTACAATATACTGGTATGAATGCGTGGGTGTGGGTGGGTGGTCGCTCTCGCTTGTAAACAATAGCACTGACGCTCCCTGGAGTGCGCGCTCAGCTGGGCTCCAAGCGAACAGGTCCGGTACGAAAGGCGTAAGACGAATCAAACAACGGATGTCGCATTCAAATTTCTTACGTTATAAGTAACGGATATCGAATATAACGTAAGGTGATAACAACGTAAGTCGAGGTACCACTGTATCTGTAGCCCAGGGTCCCGTATCTGTAATCTAGTTTCCTGAGTATCCACATGACGGGAGTTAACACGGTTGGTGTTTTTGTTTTCGCCCTTAGTATTAAGGCCAAGAACCTTTTGTCATTTTGAGTCCCTGCTGTCCTGGGACGAAGCATATCATTCTAGTTAGTATCGAAGGGATACAAGTTTAGTGATGAAACTTGGGAACAGAACCTGCTTAGGTTCCTTTGTGTTTGTTGCAGATTAATGAAGACTACATGTATGTTCTGCAGCCTTGCTGTGGGCATTGTGAGTTCAGCTACTGTTCTACCTATTAATGCTGGTGCCTCTGTGTGATTTCTGTATATAGAAATCTTGATAGAGCTATTGGTCTTATTGCCGAGCAGACAAAGATTAAGATGAGAAACAAAACTCATATTTATTCAAGCTTTTGTGGAAACAGTGTATGGTGCGAGATTATCACCTCTGGTCCTCTGGAACGAGTGTTCAGTGGAGAGGAGAAAAATCTGTAAGGACTATTCTTGGAGAGAGAAGTCGGGGTGACACACTACAGTCACGGGTGACATGTTAGTCACGGGTGACACTATAGAATTCTTAAAAGGAATTTGCCTGAGGAAGTAGTAAAGAATGTCTAACTACTGTCAAAAAGATATTAACAAGTGCTCTTGACAGGATGGTTAAGCCAGAAAAGTCACTGGTTGAGTCGGACTTGTCAAAGGAACTTATGGCAAGCGACATGTGTTTTCTCGTATTGTTTACCTCGTGTGTGAGCCAGCAATGATCTTTCGATCAGTTACTGTCTGAGTCGTTGTTACAGCAACTGGTGTGGTGAATCTGTTATGAGGACGCTTAGAGAAGCGGTTAGTCTGAACCTTAAGACATGCTTTGAAAAACTACGGTTTTCTAGCCATATTGTCTCGTGCTGCTGCATTTCTTCTGAGTATCTTGCTTGGAACTCCTTCGTCGCCTGGAAGAAGTCATTTTGGAGGTATTCACTCTAGGAAGAGTCTGATGCTCTTTGTATTTATTTCAAGACGTCGTTGTTCTTGATGCTGCGTATAGGTTTCACTCCCAGTGTTAGTGTTTTTTGCTTACTGCCTGACATACTAGCCACTATGCTACAAGCTAGTCCCTGAGCAGAAGTTGGTATACTTCTGACACACTAGCCTCTATAGTACAAACTAGTCCCTGAGCAGGAACCTGCCTTCGCCCCCTGACATACTAGCCTGACAAACTAGTCCCTGAGCAGGAGTCGGCATATACTTCTGACACACTAGCCTCTATATTACAAGCTAGTCCGAGCAAAAGTTGGTATACTTTTGACACTAGCCCCTGTTTAATAAGCTAGTCCCTGAGCAGAAGTCTGCATCCGTCTGACATACTAGTCTGACAAACTAGTCCCTGAGCAGACGTCTGCTTGTTTCCACTAAACTGGTGAGTATTGGAGCAGAACTTGATTGACGGTTCTGCCAAGTAAGTCTGGTGCGGATGACACTGGTGGAGCAGTGTCATGAGTATAAGTCAGCGCCCTTCTGACATACTAGCCTGACAAACTAGTCCCTGAGCAGAGGTCTGCTGGTACTTCCGCCAGATTGGTATATTGGTGAGTGTCTCTTTTAGTAAGAAAATGGCTATACGCTGCATGTACGTGAAAAGTTTCAGAATATTGAAGATATGAAGGTGAGGCGCGTATGTGTGCAAGGCAACGCTGGCCCCCTTCCCACCTGGACTCGTCTTCTGTTAGTATTTCATCACCCTCGTCTGTGTTCATCGTTATGGTGGCGCCGTGTTCTTGGTTGCCACGTACGTCACTGTTCAACAGTGTCAGGTCCACAGTTTGTGGCCCGTTTGTATAAAAAGCTTCGGCAGTTGATGCTTAGCCGACTGTTCAAATCACCCTGACTGTTTCTCTGACTTCAGTAAACTTCGTCGAGATAGCGTTTTGATTGAACATGTGTTAATTATATGTTCACGATGTATCTGCTGTGTCAAGCTGTCTCTTGCCAACTTCACGTCTCACTGAAAATGTTTTGACTGATCTAGTGTTATTTATGTTCATCGTGTATCTACTAGTGTTACCTTAGTGTTCAGCAAGCTTTTGCTGGTTAGAAAATTATTTCTGAAAGGAACTTCAAGAGGTAATGTTTGAGGTGTCACAACCTCTTGACTTCTTTTCTGGTCTCGGAGCAATGTGGTGAGCTCCCGCTACCGGACCCATTCGCTTCTTCAGTGCTTTAGAAGAAAGTGCTGGTGTTGACTAGGCGACATTATTCGTCTATGAAGCTAGTAGGGTACTCTGTAATGATAATCCTACGACTGACTCAAGACTTCTGCTGTTCCTGCTATGTTGAGTTGGACAAGATGCGGTGGACATCACCGTCAGTGGTCTGTTTCAACGTTTTACATTTGTACAACTTACCATGATGTTGAGGCTTACTATATGAGCCAGTCACCAAACTTGACTTTGCTGACTTTGCTAAAAGAGGAGTTTACATCTCTTAAGTTTATAAATTTTTTGACAAATTTATTTGTGGAATATTCTTTAATGATGTTCTTTTGTTTCTACAGTACGTATCCGGAAGTAGTGGATTGTCTCAACGGACCTTGCGAAGGAGTGCAGAGCTGTGATGCTACAACATGTATATTACGCAGCTGCCATCGCATCTTTGGCCGCTCCTCCACAAGCTCCGTGGACAATACTTCCTTACTATTAAAGTTCTTGGTGCGACCTGTGGTCGTGAGGGGGAGGTGTTACGGGACTCACCCTTACCCATCATTATATACTTGAGCATACGGCAGTAGAAAAGGTCTCTTTTTCATTATTATGAAAATAAGCGTTATATTGGCAAGTGGTATGTCTCCCGTACATCTAGGTAGGGTTTTATGTGACGTATAGTTAACTATCCATCCGCTCGTTAACAGGTCAGGAATTCCCGCCTTACCACGTCATCGTACCCAATGAGGGGGACCACCTGCTACACAGCTGTCAGTATCTATTCAGCGAGTCAGACAGAGAGACCGAGAGAGTATTCTGTAATCGAGTCAGCAAGCAGTGATCTGTCCGTGATCAGTCAGACGTCATTCAGTCATCATCGAGTCAACCGTCAGTGATCAGTCAATGATCCGTCAGTGAGCATTCAGTCCTCAGTGAGACTTTCATGGTGAGAACTGTCCTCTCACTTTTCCTGAGAAGCACCTTGCATTTATTCTTCTGGCCTTTGTGAGGTTCCTGTGAGAGCCTCCATCACCTTGAGTGGTGTTTGTCTCTGTTGCCGCTCAAAGCAAGTGAGTGCGCTGTAGTGAGTGAGACGCTGTGGTTCGTCTCTGTTGCCGCTCAAAGCAAGTGAGTGCGCTGTAGTGAGGGAGACGCTGTGGTTCGTCTCTGTTGCCGCTCAAAGCAAGTGAGTGCGCTGTAGTGAGGGAGACGCTGTGGTTCGTCTCTGTTGCCGCTCAAAGCAAGTGAGTGCGCTGTAGTGAGGGAGACGCTGTGGTTCGTCTCTGTTGCCGCTCAAAGCAAGTGAGTGCGCTGTAGTGAGTGAGACGCTGTGGTTCGTCTCTGTTGCCGCTCAAAGCAAGTGAGTGCGTTGTAGTAAGTGAGACGCTGAGGTTCGTCTCTGTTGCCGCTCAAAGCAAGTGAGTGCGGTGTAGTGAGACGCTGAGGTTCGTCTCTGTTGCCGCTCAAAGCAAGTGAGTGCGTTGTAGTAAGTGAGACGCTGAGGTTCGTCTCTGTTGCCGCTCAAAGCAAGTGAGTGCGCTGTCGTAAGTGAGACTTTGGAATATGTCTCTAATAGCGCTCATAGCAAGAGTGAGTGTTGTGCAGTTGTGGAGACTTTGGAATATGTCTCTAATGGCGCTCATAGCAAGAGTGAGTGTTGTGCGGTTGTGGAGACTTTGGAATATGTCTCTAGTGGTGCTTGTAGTAAGAGCGTGTGTTTGCTGTATTGCAGACGCTAGAGTTTTCCCTTAGATTTTGTAGAAGCTAGTTTGAGCGACATAGTCTTAAAAGACGACTGTGTGTATATCCTTAGAAACAGATTCATGGAAAACTTTAAGTGCGTAAACATTTCTATTCCATTTATTGCTCTGAAAGTGGTTATTAATTAAGTGTGAATAGTCTACGTTCTAGATACATTACGGTGATAATGGATTAACAAATAAGTGTTATGCTTTTCGACTCAGTGTGAAGAGTCAAGTAATATGTTAAGTGAATAGAACGTCTTGCAATTTTAAAGCCATTTAGTGTAATAGATGAGAAAGAAGATTGAATGTTGCACCCTTCATTAATAAGTGAACTTAAGATAAACTTGTCTGTAAATATTGTTTCATGATATCATTTTAAATATTTTATATAAAGCTTTCTACGGATTATTAAGTTAATAAAAACCAGAAAGAATTATTGTGATTATTTCGTTCCTATTGATCCCTTTTCATTTCTTTGGTAACTTGAAGTTAAGTTCTTGTTACATTGTTACTGGCCTGGGCGGAACAGGCCCTAGAAAGGCCCAGGTTCGTAACAGTAATGATGATAGAGGATTGCAAACAATTCAGTTTGCAGTGTAGATGCCCAGTTGTTAATTCTTATGCCTAGTTCAACAGATTTATTATTGTTCTTAACTAAGGAGGTGGCAACCAGAGCAGATGCAGCCCTGCCAGAAGACTCCTGTTTAGATCCATCAGTGTATATAACTTGTGATAACTTATTACTACCAGCTAGGTAAGAAATTTCTTTTTGAGCAGTTGCTTTAACAAGTGATTTAAGGAAGGGATTACTAGCAATGAGCTTCTTTGGAGGGACTTGCAGGTATGTGATATTAAATGAACACATCTTCCATGGAGGGGTGAAATGCTCTTGTTGCCTACAGTGATACAATTCATGCAGGTTGTAAAACTTAATGCAATTGCATGTTTTCACAATCCATTTAGATCTGTGAGTATTTACTTCTAGACATCTAGTAAGATTCATTGTGACAGTGTCTGGTTCATTTCTTAACATTCTAATACCAAGTACAGTGTTAATCTCAACAATCCTATCACTGATACTAGTAATACCAAGCTCCTTCCTCATATTAAGAACCTTTGTAGATTTGGGACAGCCAAGAATAATTCTGAGAGCTTCATTTTGCATTAACTCCAAGGGTTGGAGAGAACTTTCTCTAGCTAATATCAACATAGGAGCAGCATAATCAATTAAGGACCTAATATAGGCTAAGTACATCATTCTCACAATTCTCACATTAACACCATAGTTGGGGTTGTAGCCAGCAACAACTTTAAGAGCATTTAGTCTATCTTTGCATTTTTTATTTAGTTGTGGTATAGTGGATTTGTTAAAGGGTACATCTACACCAAGATATCTGTAAGTTTTAACGTAGCTAATGTTTTCACCCTGCAAATAGATGGGTGGAGGATGTTGTTTGCTTGTTAATATCTTTGTTTTAGAGGAAGATATTACGAGGCCTAGTCGATTACAAATTGCTTGAACTTCATTAAGAACGGTACTCATCTTTTTATGCCCTGTTGTATGGATCATGATGTCATCAGCATAGCTTATAGCTATATGTTTAGGTGAGGTAGGTAGAACATTTAGGAGAGCATTAATCAGAATATTAAATAGCATGGGACTGAGAACTCCTCCCTGCGGTGTACCTAGGGACATTTCTTTAGACTCGCTTCTAAAGCCTTGGTAGAGGACAGAGGATACTCTGTTTGACAGGTATCCTATTATCCAGCAGAGTAGGCTACCACCAATATTCATTTTGGCTAGTTCATGTAGTATAACAGTTCTGTGTGATATCAAATGCAGATTTTAGATAAAGAAATGTGGTAAAACTAGTAGAGGTGTGTGCAGTGAGAAAGGTGGAAATACAATTCTGCACACTCTTACCTTTCATGAACCCATAGAGGGAGGGGGAGAGTTGGTGTCTGATTCTATAGTACAGTCTGTTAAGTATCATTCTTTCAAAAATTTACAAAGACAACTAGTTAAGGAGATCGGTCTAAATGTATCAGGCTGATGGGGCTTAGGGATAGGCATAATGAGACTATTGGTCCAGGAAGTAGGAAGAACTCCCTCAATGTAACTGGTATTATACAGTGCCAACAAATGATTATTAGGCACGTGCCTTAAAGTTCTGAGAATATCATAGGTTATACCATCCTTTCCAGGAGCAGTTGATCGACCTTTAGTTAATGCATTATCTAATTCATACTCGGTGAAGAGGCAATCACTCTCATCAATATTTTGGCTCATAAAATTAATCAGTTTCAACATTTCTTCAGAAGCACTCTCTAAGTTTTTTCTCATATGAGATGGAAGGTTTTCATGCCTGGATGTTTTGGACCAGTCCTTTATGAGGTCATTTGCTTTTTCAAGTGGAAAGGGATGAGCAACATTGCCAGTCTTTTTCCTGGTTATTTTATTTATACCTTTCCATGCCAGACTTAAAGGGGTAGACCTATTTAATCCACTAACGAATTGTTCCCATTCCTGTTGCCTAAGTTCTTGCTTTCTATTTCTTGCATTTGTTAGTGCAGCATGGAACGTTCTGAGAAAGTCTGGGGTTCTACACTCACGGTATGCTTTACCAATCCTCCTAGCTGCATGTGTTAGATTGCGTAGCTGTGGGTCATTATAATATTTACATTTGTTTTTATTGTCATTTCTAGTGGAAGGTTTATGTTTTCTTTTCCTGCCCACTTGATCTGTGAGTACAGTCTCAATAGTAGTAACTAGATCATCATTGAATTTTTGTGTGCCAGTGGGCTCGTAATCCTTATACCATTGATCCAAGTGGTTAATAAAGTTATCTCTGTGTTCTGGGTTGAGAATAAGTTTCCTCCTTCTGTATTTAGCTCCTTGGTTACTCGAGATATGATCAAGATTGACAGTTGTGAGTCTTGGGAAGTGATCAGATAGATCATCATCAACTATGACAGAGTCATGCATCGTATATGATGTATTAAATCCAAGGCACAGATCTAGTATGCCTCCATATATGTGAGTGGGCTCAGTAGTGCCTACAATACGAACATTATCATGCTCATTTAGAAATTTCACTAGTTTAGTTTCATTGGTGTTTGTTATAGACCCACCAATATTCTTATGTCTGGCATTAAAGTCTCCAAGTATGAGGGTAGGTTCACTATTGATGCGATCTGGAAAAGCATCAGGTCGAAGCTGGTTTGCTGGGGCATAAAGATTAAAAATGTTTATGGAAAAATCGCCTGTGTATACTCTGACACCATGATACTACATGTTTACTCGACTCTGCAGGGTAAGAAGTGAATGTGGCAAGTTCTATCAGTTTGCATTTTTCATTGTAATTCATACTCTAAAGCCTTCCCCTCTTCTTGGAATGGTGCTCTGTCCCCACCTATTCCTTAAAGTTAATTGTTCTAATAAATCCATTACAGTATTGCTTTCACTTTTATCTCAAAAGCTTACAGTCTATTCTTAAAAAAAATTCTGGTAAAGTTTGAGAGTCTTGAACACTATATTCTTGTGTCTGATTAATATAGGTTCTATAAGGGGTGATCTACTGGTAATTTCTTGCTTTACTAATGTCTGATTAAACTTACATAGAGAAGAATGACTTTTATTATAGCTCTTGAATATTTCCAAGGCATGGCCCAAGTCTTTATCATCCAAACTATCATCTTTGTACTTCCACCTTCCTTCAAGCTACAGTAATTTCACTTACTGTTATATTCCCAGTTCCACAGTGAAGAAATCTTTGAAGAGTCTACTCATTTCCTTATGTATCTAGTCACTCCTCATTAGTGTATCTCTTTTCTTAGCCGTTATTCCTTGGGCTCTTATTATCATCTTCCCGTTGATGTGGTCACATTGTGACTGTGTTCTGGTTCATTTCTACCACTAAGCAGATCACAAGGGCAAGTCTTTTTCCTTCTAACTTCCCATTCTTTACTGGCATTCATGGTTACTTATGTTTTCTGCTATTTTCTACTTTCTATAATTTCATAAGCTCTGGTACATTTCATCTTCACTTTTCTACATTTACAAGATAATGGTGAAGGGGAGGGTTGTGGAAAAGTATAGGGAAAATAGAGGAAAAAGGGGTATGGAACAAGGGAAGGAAAATAAATGAGGATACGTATAAAGAATACGGAACTTAAAATTTTAAATTGGTTGGAGACTCCACAATTCTTTGGAACAAGTGAAAGAATGTAAGTATAATGTTTCCAGATTTTTTCCCCTCAAGTGTTGAAACCCAAATAAAGCCAGTGCTCCAACACCTTAAATTCCCCATCCTCACTCCTATCTCAGTGTACACAGATGGACAGTTTTCAAAATATGCCATGATAGGCATATGATCAGAAGATTTTCAAACAACTATGCAACAACTACTGTGACAACAGGAGGGTCCTGCTTTACGGCGATCTGCTAATACAGTGGGCCCTCGGAAATCGAACATAATCCGTTCCAAGAGCTTGTTCTTAACTCGAAATGTTCGAAAATCGAATTAATATTTCCCATAAGAAATAATGGAAATACAATTAATTCGTTCCTGCTGTCAGGAGGCATGACAAAATAGTACTTCAATATGATGCTATTATCAACTCTACAGCTTATTTATCTATCACAATTCATCTAATATGACATAATAAACAATATAAATAACATAAAAACCTGATATACACTCTAGAATGAATAAAATATGTATGTCATTACGAATGTGGTGGCGGGGGAGGACGGTGCTGGTGGGCATTCTTGCTCCAGCTATGAAAACGTCTTCCCATTCTTTCCTCCTTCAGACGTGTTAGTATAAGAGAAAACGGAGTTTGTAATGCTAACTGCATTAGATAACTTCTTTCATAAGAAAACCATAATGTACAAATGAACAGGTGTACATACACCATTTACATACCTTGCAGAAGATAGGCAGAGCGGCTTTTGCTGTGAGGAGTTTATTTTGTTTCGTCCTTTTTCTATCGCTTAATCGCTACACTCTTAATGCTACACTTTGTCACTGAACTTAACTGCTTTAAACTCCACAACTTGTGCCTGTGCTGGCATGCAGGAACACATTAAAATCACTAAGAGTGTGCTATTAGTCTTGAAGATGCCATATTAATAACGATAAAAGTAACACAATAATAATCACTCTGAGGCGCATTAAAAATGATAATAATAGCATAATAATAATCACTCTGAGGTGCATAAAACGTTAATATAGACAGTTGGCTTAATCCATTTATGATATTTTTTCAAAATTATATAATAAACATGCTACTAACATATAAACATATAAATTAACATAAATATGAGAAGTTTTTCCAGTCGGCTTCACGGAGTGAACAGAATTCATTCGCGTCCAGGCTGGTAACAGCAACAGCAGCAACAACTGGTTTGTTTACAAAACTCCCGAACCTTTTACACACTCATTCTCTCTCGTTTATTCATTTAATTTTGTTTACTCACCTCTCACTCTACATTAAGACTGCCTCTACCACTGCCTGCCTCTACCCCTGCCTGCCTCTACCCCTGCCTTTCCTCTACCACTGCCTTTCCTTTACTGCTGCCTGCCTCTACCCCTACCTGCCTCTACCCCTACCTGCCTCTACCCCTGCCTGCCTCTACCCCTGCCTGCCTCTACCCCTGCCTGCCTCTTCCCCTGCCTTTCCTCTACCCCTGCCTGCCTCTTCCCCTGCCTGCCTCTTCCCCTGCCTTTCCTCTACTGCTGCCTGCCTCTACCCCTGCCTGCTTCTTCCCCTGCCTTTCCTCTTCCCCTGCCTGCCTCTACCCCTGCCTTTCCTCTACCCCTGCCTGCCTCTTCCCCTGACTTTCCTCTACCACTTCCTGCCTCTACCACTGCCTGCCTCTACCGCTGCCTGCCTCTACCGCTGCCTGCCTCTACCGCTGCCTGCCTCTACCGCTGCCTGCCTCTACCTCTATGGTGTTTCTCACTTTCTTCACCACAGGGGTACCACTAGGAACTTTCTTGGGACCCATGGTAGCTTATTTCACAGTCGCACTTAATGAACAAACTCCAAACACACTGTCACTCTGTCACATCTGTATAGGTTGTAGCCCGGGATCCATATTTCATTGTCCAAGTGATCTCTTATGTGGGTCTCTGTGAAAGCCGCAAACATAGCATTTGACTTTGTAAGCAGTCCACGGATGTAAGGTATCTTGTTGTTTGTTGCTGGCTAATATATGATTGTTTTTCTGTTTTTTAATTGCTTTTAATGTTTAGCGTTATAATATTAGATGTGTTTCATCTAATATAAACACAGCATATGTGTAGAGAACCCAGGATAACCCAAAAAAGTCAGAGTGACTTAGTATTTAAATTGACTGACATTTTTTGGGTTATCCTAGGTTCTCTACACATATGCTACTATGTATGATAATGTATGTAACTGTACTCACCTAATTGTGGTTGCAGGGGTCGAGACTCAGCTCCTGGCCCTGTGTATCTGAATAAACTTACAGTTTGCAGGAAGGAAAAACAAATTCCCTTTTCCTCAAAGCATGAGGATTCTTAGGCAGTAAATAACCATGGGCTTACACTCAAAATTTTTCCCCTCCTGCCGAACCGTGTAATATCATCTTTACGTCGTGTAAGATGATAATGTGTCGCAAATCTTAAATCGTGCAATACCGGTAACGTGCAACATAATCTTGTGCTAAATGACATTCTACTGTATGCCATATTATATGAGTGGGGTAAGAGAGCAGGCAGACCGCCACTATAAGAGATGTTTACATCGGGGTAAACATGCCTAAATCACTCGTTATAAGAACAAATGCAAAAATAGCATTTATTATTTTTAGAATAATAATAATTTATAATAATTGATCTGGAGCACTTTAAATATTATCAGTATTTGGTAGCTGACATTTAGAGCACTCCACAGCAATTATTATTATTATTATTATTATTATTATTTCCCTGCAATATATTGTAAGGAAATAATAATAATAATTATTATTATTTCCCTACAATATATTGTAGGGAAATAATAATAATTAATAATAATAATAATAATAATAATAATAATAATAATTGCTGTGGAGTACTCTAAATGTCAGCTACCAAATACTGATGACATTTAAAGTGTTCCAGATCAAATATTATAAATTATTATTCTAAAAATAATAAATGCTATTTTTGCACCTGAGGGTGCTAGTGTTGTCCTGGAGGATAGTTCTCCTGAGGGTGCTAGTGTTGTCCTGGAGGACAGTGCTCCTGAGGGTGCTAGTGTTGTCCTGGAGGACAGTGCTCCTGAGGGTGCTAGTGTTGTCCTAGAAGACAGTGCTCCTGAGGGTGCTAGTGTTGTCCTGGTGGACAGTGCTCCTGAAGGTGCTAGTGTTGGAGATGAAACAAAAGGGGATGTTAGTACTAGTGCTGAAGATAGAAATGAGACAGGAAAACACGCACCAATAGGGAATACATTAGGGAACACAGTCACAAAAAAACAAAGCAAACACAAACCAGGCCTATGCAAATATTATGCATTTGGTATCTGCAGGCATGGAATTTCTGGGAAAACAGATGGAACATGCAACTTTGACCACCCCAGAAAATGCCGTGCCCATATGACAACAGGAAAATGCAACCTCCC
>WNWK01022387.1:0-32632 GCA_009830355.1 Cherax destructor
TAATAAGTAATAATAAAGTTCCCTGAAGCTTATGAAAGATTTGTTTTTTATTATCATTCCACTAATGATGACTGGTGACATTTGGGGGGGAGGGGGGGTGTCTTATTCTTCTTATCAGTCCAGTAATTACAGTATTTTGATGAGTTATACTGCCCTTTTGTTATAAAGCCTGTCTGTCTGTCTTTTGTCTGTTTTTCTGTCTTTCTGTCTTTGTCTCAGAGAGTAGCTCAAAAACCCAACGGTATTCGAATCAAAAGCACATTTTTATATCACTTTGTCTTGATTTTAGTTCCCCCTAATTTCGTATGTGTTCCTGTGAGACGAGACGTAGAACGTCAGTCAGACAGACAGGATAGACAGCCAATCAGGCCCAGCTGCCCAAACCAGCTGCGGGCCAGCCAGGTGGCCAGGCGGGGGCCAGGCAGCCAGGTGGCCAGGCAGGCAGGCGCCAGGTGGCCAACCAGCTGCTTGCCAGCCAGGTGGCCAGGCAGCCAGCTGGTCTGCCAGCCTGCCGACATCACTTTCCACTTAAAGGGGGAGTGTTTATGACATGACATCAGTGAACCCTTGGTGTTTGCCGTAGTGTTTGCTCTGGGGGCCCAATTTAACTGGTGCCCCCCAAAGGTACTAAGTGGTCCCAGTTTTTTTTTAAATAGGCGCACACAAGTTTGACCCATTCTATGCTGAAATCTCAGGCAGTACAGTATAAGTATATATCTTTTGGGATTTTGGGTTAAAGTGAAAGGAAAAAATAAAAAATTTAAAATCGATAATGCAGTGTACTATATCAGCAAAGTATAATTACCACATTGATCAGTTATTTTACGCTTTTCTCACTGAATTCGGAAAATTTTTTTTTTCAGTCTGGTTAAACCAGGGAAAAGTGATGCAAGTTTTTTGGGGGGAACCCCTAACTTTTTATAGTCAAAAACAAACCCCTCTTTATCAGAAATTCATTTAAATGAGGGAGTGTTAGATTATGTCAAGTTTGTGGTGAAGGTGTTTAGGTAAAGTTATATTTGGTTGGTGAAATGTTTGGCTTAGGTAAATTATGTATGCATGCCATTTAATGGGTACTTGCTCTTTAAAAACAATATTTTTTTCGGTCTGGGACAGTACAAGTCGCAATGTCCTACACTTGTCAGGGTTATCTGGTGTGGGTCAAGTAGTGTGGTATGCCCACACACTGGCTCTCTCGCTGATAGTCGAACTGTGTGGGCTTTTGGATCCCGGTAATCATCTTAATCCCTTGTTGCTCTTTTGTGGATGCCCAAAAATTGAAGTGGTCCAGTGTGTCAAATAATCTTTTTTTCCTTCATTGTGTTTTCTTCGAGATGTGTGGAAAATTTTATTACCCTTTCAAAGATTGGTTTACAGAATTCCCCCCAAACCCGACCATATCCCAAATGAGCAGGGCGACCTTTTTAGAAAGGGTATGTTTAAAACCTGTTTTCTGCAACAAAGATATCAGTGGACCCTCGTTTTCTTTCAGCTCCCAACCGAACAATTATGTAAGTGTATTTTTTTAAGTGCTTTTGTAATGTATTTTGGGGTCTGAAACGGACTAATCTAAAATTTTTTTTCCTTTTGGGAACAAATTCATTCTAAAAGTGCTCGAACAGCATTCTGGAATGAATTATTGGCGAAAACCAGGGACCACTGTAATTGAGCTAAAGTCACCTCCACTCCCAAAACTTAAGCGAGAACTAATTTGGATTTCCCTACTGCCCATTCAACTTGTCCCGTTTTTGGTAGAATGAAACATTTTATGTTTTTTTTGGGTCTCTTACATTTGGGAAATTTTTGGCTACCTGGAGTAAATCTGGAAATTTTGGGGTCCCCCCCTGCTACCCGGTTCATGATCAGGCCTCACAGTTGATCAGGTCCTGATTATCCCGGCTGTTACTGCCAGCTTCATGTAAACTGACGTCAAACAACAGCCTGGCTGAAGATTTTATTTACTTTTCCCGAAATCTATCTCTTAGCATTTCATTTGGCCCAATTTATATTTGCATTTATTGTAGTCTACTCTGAAATGTTGATAAAATTCCAGCAATATGTGACTGATTCTTTAAGGTGAGTGCTTTTATGGTGAAGGCCTCTTGATCAAGGAAATGGAGTTACCCTTCTTTTCCTTATCTCTAACCTGATTACTCCTGTTCTCTGGTGTATGACCCCTTTGGGTTTAGTGCTTCCACATGAATATATTACTGTACTAATGTAACTAGTTGTGGCAGTGTTGACCTGTCATGCATTCCTATGAAATAGTTTTGAAACTTCACTACATTTTGTCTTCTGTTATTTATATCAAATTTTGTGCATGAATCTTATAATTTTGTGGTTGGATGACTATTTCCATCACTATATGAACAGGAGACCACGGCAAGCTTGGTCACGGCGACACTGCAAAGGTTTATCGACCTCGGGTTATAGATGCTCTACAGGGCCTTACAATCGTAAGCTCACCACAGGAACGCAGGTCTCCTTTGCCCTTGCGCTCATGGCCAGGTTAGTTACTTTAAACATTTTAATTAAAAAATGCAGGCTGAAGTCAGAAGCTGGCCTAAAGACTTTGCAACATGTCCTTCTCAAGAAAGAAAAAGCCAGAATAAACCAAAATATTGTCAAGTTTGATTAGTGTGGATTATTTGTGAAATGTCCTTCTCAGTTCAGTCTCTTTCAGTACGGTGTTGCCTTGTTAATGTTCATCTACTAGTTACCTTAAAGGAAAAATCATTATTTCAGTAATGAGAAAGTGACATGGGATTGATTATGTAATATGTCACATAATGATTATTGAGTAATTTATATTTGAAATTCCTTTCAGCTAGCTATTAATGAGACATGACATAATATAGCATAGTCTTTCTTCTAGTGCTGTCTATAAGTCAAACTGCTTCAGTGTATGTGTATATGTATACACAGTTGCTGTGGTATAGCTGATCACTTTGTATATATTCTGATTTTTTCCCTAGTGTATGTACACTAGGAGAGAGAAGTGTGTATTAGCTTGTATGCACTTAGACTAACTATAGTTTAATGAACACTTGTCGATACTCAATAATAATCACGTTGAGACAGAAACTCAGGAGATTGATTGATCTGTATATTTTGACCCCCTTCTGGGCTCCTCTTCAGCTGAAGAAGATCTCAGAAGGGGTCAAATATACGGATCAATCATCTCTAAAGTTTGTTTCATGTGAGTTATTATTGAGCACACTAGGTTATTTTAATCCTATACTAAGGGTTAAAGTAACCTTGACTAGTAGCATACAGATAACATGCAGTCCTAGTGATTTTTATATGCAGTTAATAGGCTTTCAGGCAAATAAAGAAAACAGCTGTTACAAATAGCTGTTACAAACTATTATAAACAGCTGTTACAAAGAGCACAAGTTACACATACCCACAATTTTGTACAAATGGAGCGATTAGTACCAGTTAATATTTTAATTACAAAATGAGGATTATAATTCATTTTTAAGCTGGAATCTGCATTGGGTTAAGTAATTTGACAATGAGGATTATCTGTGACTGATTTCAAATTGTTAGTTTCTTAAAATGTATGTAAGAAAGACATCACATTCAGTAATAATAATAATAATAATAATAATAATTTTATTTAGACATGGTACAATGATACATAGTAAGGTAGACATGATACAATGATACATAGTTCGGTATAAGAGATGTACATGCCAAAAACCCCCAATATGCTGTGGATATTTTTATTAAGGAAAAAGTTACTAAATGTTAAAAGAAGAAAAACTTTCTTCTTTTGGGTCCCTGCTTTAGTGGGAGACTGCCGGTGTGTTAATAAATAAAGTTGTTGCACGTGTCTCTCTCGCCAGTGAAGTTTACAATCTTTGACCCTCGACCTTATGTTCTGTTTGCTTGTACAGTGGTCCCTCGGTTTTGTGCATCTCCAAACTCGAACATTTATGTAAGTGTATTTTCGTAAGTGCTGTTGCAAATGTATTTTTGGGGTCTGAAATAGACTAACCTACGTGACATTATTTCTTAAGGAAGTAAATTCGTTCGGTAATGGCATGAGCAGCATTCTGGAACGAATTTTGGCGAAAACCGAGGACAACTGTACATAGTTTCTCGTCATCTGCGAACAAGGACACCTCTGGCTCTGTCCCTCTGTCATGTCATTCACGTATACAGAAACAGCACCAGTTGTAGGACTGATCCTTGTGGAACCCCACTTGTCACATCCACCCATTCTTCTCTGTGTTAATCGCCATTTGTAATCTTTCTTAAAAAGAGTTTTTAGTGTGAATAGTGTTTGGTGTTGTGATGAGCAGAAATATTTGATAGCACATATGTGATGTGAGTTTGGAATGTGTATATAAAGAATGTGACATAATTTGAGCATTAGCTATTGAGGGCTCAGTACTAGTTTGTCTTTGAGTGTTTTAAGTTATTAGCATCACTTGTAATGTTTTTAGTTGCATATAAAAACAATTCATTTTATTGTGGTGCATGACTTAAAGTATAATAGTTTTATCATATTATTAGATGAAGCTTTCACTCCGTTTATAATGCGTTTTGTGTGTTTGTGTGTGTATGTATTCTCTTTTTATACACCCCTTTCCCCAAATCTTTCCCCTCCTTCCTCTCTCCCTCCCTCCCTCCTTCCTCCTTCCTCCCTCCTTCTTCCCTTTCTCCTGTCTCAGTTTAATGTTATTCTAAGGGAGGGATTATCTTTAACTTGGTAGGAATGTGAAAGTATGCTTAGATTGATTTTAAATACCTTGAAAATTTTCTTAACTAAAAAATGGAAATGTTTTAATTGCTTGTTAAATTTCAGTAGAAAGTTTTTTTAACAATAGATAAAAAATAGAACTGAGGTCATTCATCCTGTAATGTAAGTGATAGTCTTTCTCTGCTCACAAGTGTTAGTTTACTTACCATTTATAAAGATCTGTGTTTTTAACACACACTCCTTCTCCCAATGAGTTTGGGTGACACAAGAAAGAAGAAACACTTTTCACCATCACTCAGGCAGTTGCTGTCTTTATTGTGGCAACATTTTGCTCTCCATGAACTTTGTCAATCCATAATGGCTTGGAAAGTTCCTGGAGAAGTGAAGCGATGCCACAATAAAATGTCCTAATCACTATCTTGCCAGAAGCATGCTTACATCATAGTAAATGTTCCTTAAAACAGCAATATCCCCACTCTTCCTTCAGAGTACAAACACTGTACTTCTCACCTCCAGAACTAAAGTTCAGCTTACTGATTTTCCTGAATCCCTTCATAAATGTTACCTTGCTCACACTCCAACAGCATCTTAAGTCATAAAAAACCCCTTGCCCCCACTCAGTTCTATCTCCCATGCTCACACAAGCCTGTTAAAACTAATTTTATTTCTTTGTTCAGTATAAAAAGTGTAGTTTACATAAAATGTTAAGCACAAAAGAAAGTCAAGCCCTAGCACTCAGAACTTGCTTTACTCCCTCCCTCCAACCTTCCCCGGGTTAATTCCTACCCCTCCTTCCCTCCGCTGCAGATTTATTCACCCTCTAGTCATCTTATTCTCCTCCTGTTTGGATCTTTATTTATACATAGTACTTCAGTCTCGGTTAACTCCCTTATATTCTCGTATATACTGTTCCGGTGTTTGTGACCATTGAACTAGTATAATGATTGATAGACATTTTAAATGACTTCAAGGAGTAAAATGCTGAAGGAATAATTGAAAGACTTGCCAAAGGATTCATTGGGTTTGTTTGAGTTTATCACAAATTTGGCAAATGCCACTTATGCTGAGAAATGAGAATGTTTTGATGGAATAAGGATTGTCTTTGTAGATTGTGCAAGTGAGAACACAAAAGAAAAACAATTTGTGCAGAAGAACCACTTACAAGTGCAGAAAATGTCAGTTACAAAAGCAGAGAGTCACAAATGCAGAAAGTGTCACTTACATTAAGAAATGAGTGCAAATGAGACAGCCCAAAAAAGAAAGACATAGAAAAAATGAAGAAGGCACAAGTATGAAAAACATGGCAAAGAATGGGACCATAATATAATAAAAGGGACTGTGTGGGAGTGAAACACAGAACAAAAAGTAGTAGTGTGCATTGGATGCCCCAAAAAAAAAGTTTTCAAAGGGATGAAAATGCACAAATGCATTAACGAATCTTTGTTGACATTATTATTATAATAAAAAATAAACCTACAGCGACTTTTTTGTATTTTATAGACAGTGGCTCAAAGAGAGGCTAAGGAATAAGTCTTAATGACCTGAAGGACGAAGGACTGAGGGGGGAAAAACAAATGTAAAAAATGCGGGGTTTTGCAGGTAGAGACAAGCTGTTTGAGAGTCTAAAACAGTCCAAGGGAAACTTAAAAATAAGACATAGTCCAAGGGGTGTCAGGAAGTATTTCTTAAATCTCAAGTATGGAAAGTGGAATGACTTCGACAAAAGTGGTGGAGGAGAGACTATGCATATTTTAAGAATAGGTATGACAGGGCCCCCAAACTGAGAGAGACAGAGAGAACAAGAGGAAAAAAAGAGGAAGAGAGGCAGAGAGAGACAGAGAGGGAGAGGAAAAAAGAAAGAGAGAGAAGAGAGAGACAGAGAGAGAAAGAGAGAGACAGAGAGAGAGAGAGAGAAGAGGGAACAGAGAGAGACAGAGAGAAGACAGAAGAAGACAGAGAAAACAACAGAGAGAGAAGACAGAAGACAGAGAGAAGGAGAAGACAGAGAGAAGAGAGAGAGAAGAGAGACAGAGAAGAGGAAGAAGAGAGAACAGAGAGAAGAGAAGGGGGGAGAGGGCAGAGAAAAAGACAGAGAGAGAGACAGAGAGAGGGCAGAGAGAAGGGGAGAGAGAGACAGAGAGAGAGGGAGAAGAAAAGAGAGAGAGACAGGGGAGAGAGAGACAGAGAGAGAAGAAAAGAGAGAGCAGAGAGAAGAAGACAGAGAGAGAGGGACAGAGAGAGAGAGCAGAGAGAAAGGGGGAAAAGAAGAGAGAAAAGAGAGGGGCAGAGGAGAGAGAGACAGAGAGAGGGAAGAGAGAGAGAGGCAGAGAGAGAGAAAACAGACAGAGAGAGACAGACAGAGAGAGAGCAGACAGAGAAGACAGACAGAGAGAGACAGACAGAAAAGACAGACAGAGAGAGACAGACAGAGAGAGACAGACAGAGAGGGAGACAGAAGAGAGAGCAGACAGAGAAGAGAGACAGACAGAGAGAGACAGACAGAGAGAAAAAGACAGAGGAGACGACAGAGAGAGAGAAGAGAGAGAGCAGAGAGACAGAGAGAGAGAGAGAGAGAAGAGAGAGAAAGAGAGACAGAGAAAAGACACAGAAGACAGAAGAAAACACAGACAGACAGAGAGAAAAGACAAAAGGGGCAGACAGAGAGACAGACAGAGAGCAGACAGAGAAGACAGAGAGAGAGACAAAAGAGACAGACAGAAAACAGACAGAGAGACAGACAGAGACAGACAGAGACAGACAGGGGGAGACAGAAGAGAAAACAGACAGAGAGCAGACAGAGACAGACAGAGAGCAGACAGACACTGGCAGGTGGCAGAGTTGAGAGGCAGGGCCAGGAGCTGAGACTCGACCCTGCAGTCACATATGGCGAGTACTCAGTGGGGGGTTTCAAGTGGCACCTTTATGCCACTTCTCTGTGAAAGTTTTCTCTTTACTCTCATATGGTTGTGCTTCTGGGCTTACCTCCCGGGTCAACAGTTTGCTACTTCACTAATACAGCAGTTTTCAATTATACCCATTCTTAATTTATTCAGACTTCCTACAATAAATATATTCACCACTCATTATAAGCTAAGGATGAAAATATTTTAACCCTTTCGGGTCAGTGCTGTACTAGTCGTTTTATGAGCAGGGGTTTGTGCCGTACTAAATACACGTAAATTCTAGGCCTCAAATTAAGTGGGGGAAACGGCTGAGCCCTACATATGAAAGAATGGGTCTGTGTGGTCAGTGTGTGCAGTATAAAAATCCCGCACCACACACAGCATAATGAGAGAAAAACTCCGACCGTTTTCGTTTAAAACAGCGACTTTGCAGTCTATTTTCGTATGGTATTTATTGATGTATTCTCTTTTCTTGGGCTCATTTGATAGAATGGAAGATATATTACAGAAATAAAGATGATTTTGATTGGTTTGACAATGACAATACCTTGAAATTGAGCTCAAAGTAGCGAAAATGTTCGATTTTGACAATGTTCAAGAGTAAACAAATCACACCATCGTCCAATACACATCAACTGGCGAGTCTAATATTCATGCACAAGTGCTCTGATATTATTTATACCATTTTAAAATGATGCAGTTGTATACATAACAGTAAATCTATTTTTGTGAGAACAAAAATTCAAAATGAAAAAAAAAAAAAAATGTAAAAGGGGGCCTGGAGACGTGACTAATGAACAGAAGATGTTTTTTAGTGCCAGGAATGTCTGCCTTGTTTATTATGGACCCCATTTTGTTGGTCTTTGAAATTTTGTGAAATTAAAAGCCATTTTCTGCCATATTTTTGGGTGTGGAAATTGTAAAAAGGCAGTTTCTTGTATAATCGATGAAGAAAATGGGGTTCTATCGAAATAGCTTTTTGGATGACTGAAACATTGGGTTTCAAAATAGGGCTCAAAGTCAAATCGCCCGATGCAAAATTCTATCCTCCTTGGAAAAGCATAATTCAGTTAGTTTTGATAAAATTTCATAATTTTGGTGGCGTTATGATGGGAAAAAAAGATTCTCTATCAATTCATAAAAAAAAAAATTTTTTTTTTCCAAAAAATCGCCCCCAGGAACAGGTTTCAAAGGCCTTCGCCCCCCAAAATTTAAAGGTAAGTAATGTGTGTCTTAATGCATGCATACATAAAATTTTTCCCCTAAATATATTGCTCATTAAAAATGCCATCTTGGGAGAGCTCTCACATCACTCGGGCACATCATTTTGATTATCCTGCCCTATAAAAGGCTCATACTGTTTTTACTTTGTATGTATTGTACCTGGACAGTAAATTTCCCCATCCCCCTAAGAGGAATAACGGGATATTGATATACTGTAGTAAAATTTTTTGGAAAAAAGTTCATACTATGTAGGTGCTTTATATCCCAAAGGTTTGCATTATGCCCTTTTGTATGTGGCTTTTTTAAGGTTCGACTTGTGCCCATTTCATTTACGACGGGGTGGTAAACCAAGTCAGTTGAAAAAGGGATGGTATTTGATATGATTGTTTGAACATGTTATCAGGTTTTTATGCATTTTGAAAGTGAAAATGGGCAATGATTCACTTTACATGGTTTTTTTTACAGCAGTAGCCTGCCTAACCTGTTTATAAGTGGGGCCCTCGTCCCAGACCCTAACCTCTTTGGTGGCCTCCGATATTAATTTTTTATGTTCTTGTCCTCCTCAGGTTGTCATTAGTGGTGGGAATGATAAAATGGTTGCTGTTGCTGTGGGAAAGGGGGAAGACCCCTGAGTGCCAAAAAAAATTCAAATGATAGTTGAAAGCAAAGTCTATTTCTTGAAAAAACCATTTACATTAAACTATAAAAAATAACCCCAAAAAGGAGAATGAAATTTAGACACACAAAAAATCTGTTTCTCTCGCCATTTGTGTTTTCCCCACTAAGGTCTGTTTATAAAAGGCCACAAAACAGCAGCAGCAGAAGCGTAAATTTTTTGACTTTGTTTTCTTGATATTTTTTTATTTTTGGGTATCTTGTTCTCATAAAATAAAGATATTAGTCAGGTCATATCTTTTTATAAAAAAAAATTTTATTATACCAGAATATGCAGTGCAATCACCCCTTGGTTTGTTGCCCCATTTTTCCCGATTTTTTTTTTGCCGATTTTTTTGGGGAAAATTTTCTGTTTTTCCTTGTTTTTTTTTTTGGATATGGGACCTGTCCCCGTCCGCGCAAAACGGGCCGTGGCCCGCCCCCCACGCACCTCACGCACGTCACGCAGTCTAGCTTGAGCAGTCATCCCCCAGGTTCAAAAAAAAAACTTTTTAACAATTCATTTTTTTTTGGTTGATTTTGTGTGTATACTAAATAAGTTCCAGGGCCAAAAAATCCTAGTGCCAGTTCTTTTAAAAAAGTAGAAACACTGTAGAAATGAAGAAATAAATAAATAAAAAAAATTGATAGTGGTGTCGTATTCCCCAGCTAAGGATAAAAAAAAACCCATAAACCATCATTTCCCCTTGGCAAAAGAAAAGAAATCATGGAAGCTAAGGGAAAAGGCGTGAATCGAAAAGAAACAAGTACAATGGAAATATGGAGAAATTGTTATTGGTATGGAAAAACCCAAAAAACTGCTAGCGGGTGATTGTTGTGCAATCCATCTTTAAAAAAACAAATTCACCGATCTTTAAAAAAAAGGCCGGGAAATTTTGATGTTGATAATTTAAGGAGCAAAGGCTGGTTAAACGTAAAGGGGAAAAGTGGCATAAAAAGTGTTGTAAGGCATGGTGGGGGTGCCAGTTCAGATAAAGAGGGGGCTGAAAATTTGTCGTGAGTTTAAAAAATATGTAAGGCGAAGAATTTAAACCCCAAAAAGTTTTAATTTGAAAAACAGGCCTCTTTTTGGAAGAAAATCCCAAAGGGAAACCACATCCGCGGGGAAAAGGCAATGTCAGGCCCCTTTAAAAAGACAGGCTCTCTTTTTTAGGGGGAGCATGGGGTTAAAAAATAACCCTTTTAGTGTATCACTCTGAAAACCCCAAAGGGTGTTCGGAACTACAGTTTTGACAAGATAAATTTTGTTTTTTAAGTCAATGCTAGGCATGGGTCACTAAAATTTTCCTGGAAGGGTTTAATAAAGTTTTATGTGGAAATATCTATTGGAAAAAAATTGTCCTTGTGCCCCCGGTTGGACAATGCTCCGGTCATCCTCAAACTTGGAAGCCCAAATGTCTAAAAATTCAAATTTTAAAAGTAAATTCTTGCCTCCAAACCCCTCCTCAAGCCCATGGACCAGCAGGTCATTGCAAACTTAAAAAACTTATAAAGAATTTTCAAACTTTATGTCCTCAGACATTAGATTGACCTAAAAGTTCAAAAGGCTCCTTGATATTTCCATTCATAGGCCTTATAGATAAACTTAGGGTGACCCCCGGGGCGATAAACTCTGCGGGAAAGTTGGGCCGTTGTGTCCCAGGGGGTTTTTAAAGGGTTTTGAACTAACCCTGAGGAGCCTATAAATTTTAAATATTGTGGAATTGGGGGACTTATGGGGTTGGATGTGAATAAAAGAGGATGGGAAGAGTTGGGGAAGACCACAATGAAGATCAACCCACTGAAGAGCTGAAAAGGGTTTGACTGCAACAAAACAGATCTGAAAATTGCTTCAGTGGAGGAAGAAAAATGTAAGGTCCTTCTTCAGAGATTAAGGAGAGTGAAATGTGGGTAGGGTGCATTCATTTGTGGAAAACATCACCCTGACAAAATTTCAATCGTGCCTCTTTACAATGACAATTTCATGCCCCTTTTTGGGACTTTTTAAAACAGATCGGCTCTGGACAGATTTTTTGTCCCCGGGTGTGCAGTGACTCAAAGCTGGTCTAGGGGGATTAAAAAGAAAAGGGGAAAAGTGACCCCAGATGGGTTGGTCCTAGAGCCCTTATGGGGGGGTTTTCCCTTCAAAATGGGTCCCCCTCTTCCCCCTTCCCATCCAAATCAGTCTTCAATAAAGGGAAATGCCACATTAGTTATTATTTGTGCATGTAAATCTATCTTTGGCCCCCAAATTTTTTTAAACTTCGGGTTTTTGGCGGATTGTTAATTTCCATTATTTCTTTGGGAAAATATTTTGGTTTTGCTGATTTTTTTGGTTTTAGCCCCATCCATCTGGAGCGGAAAAATCGAGGGGTGATGTATATGTGATGGGGTAAACTAAGAAAAGGGAACCCCTTTTACTTGGAGGCCCCCTTTTTGAAACTTATTCTATTTTCAAAAATTTTGGAAAAAAAATTATTTTTCTTTGAAAAGATAGAGAATCTTTTTACGCTGAATGTGATTTATTATAAGTACATTCTTGTCATTTATGATTACATTTTCCGGGGGAAAGGGAAGGTGAGGTTGTTTTGCACTGGAGTTCATGAAATTTGTCAATTATTTTTTTCATCTATTGTTACCATGATGATACAGGTGTTTTCTGAATTTGGGATTATTAATGAGAAAATATCTAAAAGTAATAAAAAAATTAGGAACTTTTGATTTCAAAATATAATATTGCTGAGAATTATGATAATGTAGATTGTTTCATTGGATAAAATGTTTAATATAGTGGACCCCCGGTTACGTACTGCTCCAAACTCGAACAATTATGTAAGTATATTTTTGTAAGGGCTTTTGAAGTGTATTTTTGGGGGTCTAAACGGACTAATCTAATTTACATTATTCCTTATGGGAACAAATTCGTTTGTAACGGCACTTGAACAGCATTCTGGAACAAATTAATTACATAAATCAGGGGTCCACTGTATATTGTATATGAGGTGGTGCTGATGGCCAGGTGCACTCAGTAGTGCAGGTTAGTTGTTCATGCTGTGATTTTAATGACTTGTGATTATTATAATAATACAATTGTCGACAGATCACGGAACGGGTGGCAAGTGAGTTCTAAAATTGCGGCCAGTGTGTTAGCTGAGTGGTTAACCCTTAAACTGTCCACATGTAGATCTACGTTGACGTGCGTAGCGCTCCGAACGTAGATCTACGTTTTACATGCTTTCAACCTTGCCACGATAAGCCTGAGATGCCTAGCATTAATACTGTGCACTCATATGCGCAGTATTACAAATCGAGGATGCCAAAAAAATGGGCTTTTCATTTTAAACAAAAAACAATTTAACAATTTAGGTTAATGCACTGGCCTGTGAGGTTTAGAACCCGCTTATCATTGGTTTAGCCCACCTGTTGTGTGATTTGTTGCTTTAAGGTGGAAATAAAGAAGCTACTATCAGAGATCTTTTAATATTAACATTCTGCCCAAGGCTGGGCTTTATTAATACTTGACTTTATTATAATGCTGATGAAAGCCAGCTTTGTATAAAATATTGTAGTAAAGTATTCTCTGGTACCAGTGTCTTTGATAGTAAGACATGAACAACAGTTGATATCTTTATTCCAATGTTTTCTCTCCACAGTAGGCTTCTGTACTTGATTGAAGATGCCTCTGTGTGAGCGACATTTAGGAATAGATACCTAACTGTTGCAAATGTCTTGCTTATTGGCCTGTCGTATTGTATACCATTTTGATATTCACAAGTGTCTTTATTTCTACTTGTTGGCTTTTGCCATTGTCTTATGTTTATTGTTATAGATAAGATGTTAAAATTTCCTTTATTATCAGCAGGTTAAAATTTCCTTTATTATCAGCAGTGCCTCATGTTGAAATTTAGCTTTATTGAAGAAAGAAGCTTTTATGTAAGCTACTCTGAGCTTTAGTGCTGGGAGGTGAATGTTTTCTCTGTTTATAAGTGTATCTCTCCCTCTCATGGTGACCAGAGAGCATCATGAGTGCATCATAGATATGGGGCTGTAGTTGAACCTATGCTTGGAGACGATCATCAGCAAGTCGAGGCACATCATCAATTTCTTTGACTTTGTTTCCCGTCCTCATCCCTCTCTTGCCTGTAATGCAACAGGCAAGGTTTCCCAGTCTTTACCTTCTTTTGTAGTGAATACAAAAATCACGTTGCTATGCTTAGACTAATTTGCCTAACCCACATTTAGGAGAGAACCATAGACTGCAAGTTGCTAGATTATCTCGATATTTTATTAGATTATCACAGTGCCATGTTAGAAAATCACCAAGTTTTAATGATTGATTAGAATTGAGTTATTTTGCTAGACACTTCTCCCCTATCCTTACTGCATTGCCTTCAGGCCTTCTTTACTTTCTCATCCATTTGTGACTTGACAATGGCCTAGAATGAATTTAAACATCGTAATGAGGTTCCTTTCCTAAGTGCAGGATTTCAGTGAATGCCTTTTATGCAAGTTGCTACTACCTGTACTAGGGTGGATCTAGATGACGCACTGCCAGCAGTAGTGAGGAAGAAAAGCATTTTAATGAACGAGGCTTTCTCGGGACACTGTTTGATCTTGTTTATGGTGATAATGCCCTGCATATTAGGGGCTTTTGGCATGTACACCTCATAACATCTCTAACAAATTGTAACTCTTTGTATCATGTCCAAATAAACTAGTACTATTACGATAAACACCTTGTTTACTGTGATAAACACCTTGTTTACTGTGATAAACATCCCCATCTTGATAAACATCTAATCACAAGTTCAGCATTGTTCCTTAAAGGTTGTCCTGAGAAAGTCTTCTTTACTACCTCCGCTATCTTATTCTTTTTCTACGTATTAGCTTCACAATAACACTACAGCACATAGAAAACTAATCACTGTGGTAATTAATGAATGTACTGAGGGGTAAATGCCTTTCTTTTTGAGCTTGAATGATTTACTAAGAGCATTTCTGGCTTGTCGTTAACCCCTTAAGTGTCCAAACGTAGATCTACTTTTTTTTACATGCTTTCTTATGGAGAAAATCAAGGTGGAGCGCTGCGGTAAGAACGTAGATCTACGTTTGGACAGTTAAGGGTTAATAGTTCTTCACCCCGAGATATCTTTCACTTTGTTAATAATGGTGTAAGTTTATTTTTTATTTGCATGAGCATGCTTAAATGAGCCTTCCCCTCAGTGAAGGGGTCTTGATACTGGTGGAAAGGGATCTTGATACTGGTGGAAAGGGATCTTGATACTGGTGGAAAGGATCTTGATACTGGTGAAAGGATCTTGATACTGGTGGAAAGGATCTTGATACTTGAAAGGATCTTGATACTGGTGGAAAGGGATCTTGATACTGGTGAAAGGGATCTTGATACTGGTGGAAGGATCTTGATACTGGTGAAAGGATCTTGATACTGGTGAAGGATCTTGATACTGGTGAAGGGATCTTGATACTGGTGGAAAGGGATCTTGATACTGGTGGAAAGGGATTTTGATACTGGTGAAAGGATTTTGATACTGACAAAAATAGGATCTTGATACTGGCAAAAGATATTGATGCTGGTGGAATTGCTCTTGATCGGGTGGAAAAGGGCTCTTGATGCTGGTGTAAGGGCTCTTGATACAGGTGAAAAGGCTCTTGATACTGGTGAAAAGAGCTCTTGATCCTAGAAATTGAGTTGCTCCTTTTCTACCCCAGATCAAATCTGATTACCTCATTTCCCCCATGCATTGCATGATTCCCTACAGGTTTAGTGCTTCCCCTTGGATATAGTATGACAGTTCCCTGCACTGTCCTGAAAACTTATGCTCAGTTAATTATAAATAATATTTACCAAAATTTGTCGGATAAATAATAGCATTTACCAGATTCATCTGGTACATAATATCATTTACCTAAATTCATCAGGTACATAATACTACGGTGGACCCCGAGTTTGTCATAATTCATTCCAGAAGGCTGTTCAAGTGCCATTACCGAACAATTTACTCCCTTAAGGAATAATGTCAAGTAGGTTAGTCTGTTTCAGCATGCTCTTGAGAGTACTGGTTCCATCTGTTGACTTGGGCCCCTTTATCACAAATGTGTGTTGTATTCTCAACACACTATGTGCAGAGATTTTCCCTTTAAAGTACAACTAGGTTGCTCATCTGTGTTGTACGGGGGGAGGATTAGCTTCAGTCACTCTCACAAGTTTAGCAGTTCACATGAATACAATACAGTGGACCCTCGCTATTCGAACACTCCAAACTCGCCCTTTTATATAAGTTTGTTATTTTAAGTGCTTTTATAAGTGTATTTTGGGGTCTGAAATGGATTAATCAATTTCATTTCCTTATGGGATAAATTTGTGGTAACAGCACTTGAACAGCATTCTGGAATGAAGAATGTTCGTAGCGGGTCCCCCTGTACTACTAATACAGTGGACCCCGTAACGAGCACCCGGAAATCTTACATTATGTAAGTATAATATTGTAAGTGCTTTTGTAAGTGTATTTTGGGTCTGAAATGAACTAACCTACTTGACATTATTTCTTAAGGATAAATTTGTTCGTATGGCACTGAGCAGACTTCTGGAATGAATTTTGCTCGTTACTGGGGTCCATTTACACTGTATACAAGACTTGTTACTTTGCTCTCTTTGTCCTATAATAACAGGCCCCTCCGTATTAATAGTATTTTCCCGAATTTAGAATCGAGTATTATTAAGAATATTGATTAAACTCTTGGTTATGACAGTCACATTACCATGACTGGAACAGTTGATGCCTAACCCAATTTGGAGGAAAATTTAGACAGGGTTTTGTCCCATTGATACTAGTCCAGGATGGAACAAAACAGTTTTGTTCGTCTTCAAGTCACAAAAAACTCACTTAGATGAATTGACATTTTGGTCTGTTCTGGAACATTGTCAAGTTGCAACTGGGAAAGGAAAAGCGAGAAGGCCAGTTGTGACTTGATGGGGGGTTGAAGATACTGAAACCTTTTCTTAAGTTTCCTCTTTTAAGTGTATTACTTCACCATGATATTGTGGCTTTTTTTATTCTGTCTATATTGTGGGTTAAAATAAGTTACCTTTTAACTGAATAAAGTATGTGGTACAACCTTATTCTAAATAGTTTAGTTGCCTAGTTATATTGAACGTTGGTCTTGTGTGTATGCAGTGATGCATTAGTGTGCTTTCTGGCCTCTTCGAGAGGGAAATCCCCTTGATGCTGAAGGATTCTTGATCAAGAATTGGAACTACCCCCCATTGAAACAAAAAGTAATATCCCGTAATAATAAAAATAAGAGTTTTGGCAATTAATAACATCTGCAGCTGTGTGTAATGTAGTCAGCTCTCTCATAAAGATCCTCCTATACGTATTATACATAAATTCATTTTTGTAAGGATGATTGAAAAATGCCTTGAAAAAGCACATTACTATGAAGGTTTTCCAAGTGCTGTTCAGTTTGGATGTTCTGTTTCAGTTGCATTTATAAAAAAATTTTACTGTGCAGAAGAGCTTTGTATGAGAGCTGAGTGATTGCTCAAGAGTTACTGGAGTAACGTATACCCCTTAAACCGTATGTTTCACCTACAACTATTTAAAGCACTATACCTACGACTTGAGCTAAGAATCACATTTCTACATTAGCTGCATGCATATATACTGTGTTGTAGTGACCACATTCAACCTGCCCTAAATAAAATTTTTTTCTGACAGCTGTATGACCCATGTGGTTGGGTTGGGTTAGGTAAGGTTTGTCAGGAAACAGAACAAGTGTTGGAACTTTTGGTCATCTGACAGAGGCCTTCCGATGGGTTGAGCACATAAAATATATAAGGTAGAGACGAACCATTTGAATTATTCAAAATTTAATATGTGGAAACACAGAAATTAAAATTTAAACCAAACTTGTTTTCCCAAATTGTGTTTTAAAAGGAATATTAGTGAAACCTTAACATTTTTATATGTACAGTTAACAGTCATAATGAAATTCATACGTGAAGACTATATCTGGCAGTGAGAAAAGTCCCCGTTACATAATCAGTTTCTCTTAAAGTTGGACGACAGGTTACTGTGTAATATAGCTTGCTGGGTTACTGTTCTTGGTCAAAGTATTACTGACAGTCCTCTCCTGTAAACTCTTATTAGTGCCGTTGTTTTTAAATGTAATTGAAACAATCCAAATTGAAAATACAGTGAACCCGGATCAATGGATCCGAGGGGCCACTGATATTGAAAACCTCGAATATGTTCTTCAGTTCCTGATGCACTTTTCGATTGCAGTTAGAAAATTGCACTACCAGGAACTTTGAAGATCTCAATGACTCTCATACAATCACACCACCTTATTTTGCAGTAGATGTTAAAATCATTGAGTTGTAACCTTAATATCTTTAATTCACAAAGGCCTATTGTTCAGTCAATTTTTTTTGCATGTTATAATTTTACATTTTGGACACGAGCCAGTATTTTACGTTAATGATATGCTGTTATCTGTGCAGTGTTTATATCCTGATTCCACTCTTGAGACGCTTTGCCTATTAAATTTTTATTGTTAGAAATTGCTAAAGCTGTAATTAAGGTTAGCTATATCAGTTTAATTTAAATTTATGTAAATTAAAATTTAAAATGTGATATACTGTAATTGGCAATGAAGATGTGTTATATAATACGTTTCTAAAGTTAGAATTTTTTTCTAAGTATTTACATATTAAAATTATTCTCTTTTAAATAAAGTCTTAAAACTATACAGTGGACCCCCTAGAGCACCCTGGAAATCATACAATTATGTAAGTATAATATTGTAAGTGCATGTGGAAGTGTTTTTTTGGGGTCTGAAATAGACTAACCTATGTGACATTATTTCTTAAGGAAGTAAATTCGTTCGGTAATGGCACTTGAGCAGGCTTCTGGAATGAATTTTGCTCGTTAGGCGGGGCCCACTGTATATACTAAAAGTTCATATTTATCCTTTGCTAATAATAATAATTAAAAATATAAAAAATAATAATTGCGGGGGCGGAGGTCCACTGTATATTCTCCATGGGAAGTGGAACAGAATTCTTCCTCCATAAGCCATGTGTGTCGAAAAGATGCGACTAAAATGCCGGGAGAAAGGAGCTAGTAACCCTTCTCCTGTTACATTACTAAAGTTAAAAAGAAACTTTTTTTTTTTTGGTCACTGCCTTGGTGGGATATGGCCGATTTGTTGAAAGAATAATAATAATTTGCTTTTTAGAAATGCATTTAAAAAATGTTTTAAATTTTAAAACTCATGGCTGCAGTATTTGGGCAGCTTAAAATTTGGACTCACACTATGTAATAACCAAAATATGAAATTTAGGAAAAATTATTGGCTTAAGATACAAAAAAGTATAAATTTTAATTCCAGGTGGACTAAAACAATGAATGTGATGACTAAGAGATTAACCGTACAATACCGGGCAATAAGACTTAATAAGATGAATTACTTGTGTAAAAAAACAGTGACTGGGTGGGAAGGACAAATTATCATGGAACAAAGGATTAAAACAATAATTGTGATAAAGGTTAAAACCGTAAAAAAAATAAAGGCCTTTAGTATTATAAATTAAGATAAGAGAGGAGGATTTAAGGAGAGGGATGCCTGGCATAATTATTAAGATCAAAACCAAAAAAAAAATTTGGAATGAATTAAATTTGTTTCAGGGGATTGCATGGTATAACACCTTTAAAATTACAGTGGACCCTCGGTTTTCGTATAGCTCCCAACTCGAACAATTATGTAAGTGTATTTTTTTAAGTGCTTTTGTAATGTATTTTTGGGGGTCTGAAATGACTAATCTAATTTACATTCGTCTTTTGGGAACAAATTCTTGAACGACCTCAAAAAAGCATTCTGGAAAGAATTATCAAGGGAAACCGAGGGTCCACTGTACCTTAAGGTTGTTTCAAGACAATTTTCCAACTTTCCTTTCAATATAAAAGTTAAGGATACTGTATGGATGTGACACAACTAACTTCATTCTATTAAGATCCTGATTTATTATGAGATCAGTGAATAAAATTCAGTGAAAAAAAATCTCATGCACAAATCGGTCTCTGTATAATACAGCCAGGTCTCGATTAGTACAAGTTCGAATAGTCGAATTTTAATTTGTTGCAAAATAATTAGCGCTTCTTATTTCTCCCAAACTCTGCAGATCTTGCCCAAAATTTACATGTAATTTGAATACAGGTGCTCCTTGACTTACAATGGGGTTACATTCTGCGAACCCATCCTGTCTAAAATATAAGTAGAGTATGATATGCTAAATAAATAACTATTGTCACTGAATAAGTAAACAAATAATTACTGTAATTAAATATGAGTACAGCCTCTCCTCACTTAACAGTATCATGTTTACTGATGCCCCGAACTTCGACGGCTCTCTGACCAGTATTCATACCTAAATAATGTATGATGTTTCCCCTATTCTGTTTATTTCAATATAAAGTATACTCTGTATAAACATTTAAAAATGTTCCCGAAATGTTTTAAATGGTGCAAAGGTGACATTAAAACAATATCAAAGATGGCTGACACAAACTACTACCATTATAGTAAGTATGCTCCTCACTTAGCGAAGAATTTGTTTAACAACGTTGTCTCAGGAACAGAACTGTCATTAATTGAGGAGAGGCTGTTGAAAAGTAAATAAATGAATACAAGTTATGGACTTGCCTCCTTCATGCTGGGTAATTATCTTATGTTTCATTTCCAAGTACAGTGGACCCCAGCAGAACACCCCCGGGAAAACATACAATTATGTAAGTATAATGTTGTAAGTACTTGGAAGTGTATTTGGGGTCTGAAATAGACTAACCTACGTGACATTATTTCTTAAGGAAGTAAATCGTTCGATAATGGCATTTAGCAGGCTTCTGGAATGAATTTTGTTTGTTAGCCGGGGTCCACTGTAATTGCTTTGCACCTGTGTAAAGTCAAAATGTGAAAGTGGAACCATCGTAAGTTGGGGGCCCTGTAATATTTTAAATTTCGACCCCTTCATGGCTTTCCCGGGATTCACTTTAATAAAGAACTGGCTGTACCACTACAGGATTTGTGATGTTTTTGTGACCTAGCCCTGCCCTCTTTTGTGGAAAGGAAAGGCCACTCTTTGTTTTTTCCCAGGATCATATATCCCTTCTTGCCCTATTCCTGGGATGACCCCTCCCATGTTTACTGATAATTTAGAGTACTGTACATTATTTTAGTGCGTGTATAAACATTTTTATCTGAAGTGCAAACGACATTAAAAGTTAATCTCAGTACTTTTTGAGGCAATCAGTCCTTCAGCTTGAAGGTGTGTTCAATTCATCAATATTGATAGATGGAACACATCATCCCCGGGCCCTTAGGGACGGGTTCCTAAGCTCATCCTCATCTTTCACTGTTCTCTTTTCGGACCAGTGAAGCCACTGGTTGGAAAAACGTTTCAAGAATAAAGATACAAGTGTTACAAGTGCCCGTTTAAAAACTTTTAATTTTTTTTTAAACCACAAAATAAAATTTTTGTTCATGAATGGAACTTCTTGTAAAATTGTCTAAAATAGTTTTTATGAGGTTTTTTTTTTTCTTTTTTTTTTGTGTGTTTGTTTTTTTAAATGTAGGTGCAAAGCTGTATCCCCCGGGAAGTTAGCTCTCCCCTTAATCATTCTCTCTTTGCATGTTTACTTTTTTTCCTAATTTTAAAATTTCAATACATAAAAAATAAATAAATGGATGAGGTTCATAAATTTTAACCTAGGTAAGAATATTTAAAAGTTTTTGGGGTAAAAAAGGCATTTGCAAAGGAATCATGGATGCACATGCAGAAAACAAATTTTTAAAAATATACTGTACAGTTTATATATATATATAAATATATATCGTATATAGTACAGTACGTACTTAAAATTATTATCTTCAAAGTGGGGGGGTGGCCACCTTTAAACCTCTCATTTTTAAAACATTCTCCTTAAAATTTTTAATTAAAAAAATTATATTTTTTATAAAAAAATTTAAATTTCATGAATGCTAATCTACAGTCATGAACATGTGACCCAAATCCTCCTTTGTCCCATATATTTTATTGGAAATTTATATTTGGAGGTGGAAAAATTTTTTTGTGATTTTGAACCTAGAATGCTATGCATTCAAAAGTTTGGGACCCCTGTCTTTATATCTGGTATAGTGTCTAAAGTGTTATATTTGGCTTTTTTTTGGTTTGAAGTTTTTTTTTAAACATTTTAATTTTTAAAAATTGTAGGTTTGAAAATACCAATCATTCTTCATCCACTGCCTCAACTCCTGATGATGTCTCCCTTTTGGTGGTTTGCTGAACAGGCCCAAAGGGGAAGGTGACAACCCTTTTCAGGTTTGGGTTGGGGGGCTGACCCGGGGTTTCTTGCCTTAGGGTCTTTTTGAAGCCACCATGCTGAGACCACAGCCAATTGGGGGTTGGCGGGGGTTGCGGATTGTGGATATATTCGGGGAAACCCCATGTGATGGCATAACACATGAGTCTGGGTGAGAACCCTTAATATTTTCTTGAAAGGGTGGGGGTAGGGGGGGGGTCCGGGGAAAGGGTTTGGAGGGAGGGGTAAAGAGGTTTTTTTGAAATTTCTTGGACTAGCAGGCTTGTAAGCTGTTGGAAAAGGATGAATGGAGGGAAAATTTTTTTGGGTTAGTGACCTTTTTTGGGGGGTTGGGGCAGGGTAATTTTTGTAAAGGGATGGGAAACTTGTTAGCCGGACTTGAGTCCTGGAGGTGGGAAGTAAATTCCCACTCTGAAGGGGGGGGTGGAGATATGTTGCATTTTTTGGGGCTGTTTTTTGGCTTCTGGCGAGACAGTGGGGAGTGAGTGATGATGAAAGTGTTTCTTTTTTTTTGGGTCCGCCTTGAGGGGAAATGGCCAGTGTTTTAAAAAAAAAATGTAATTTCACAAATATTACTCTTAAAATTATCCCCCAAATTGGGAATTGTTATGGGTTTCACACCCTTAATTTCCCTTGGGAAAATTTTTTTTTTTTTTATAAACCATTGGCTTCTCCCCCCCCGAGGCAAGTGAAAAAAAGAAAAAAAAAATCCTCAAAAGAAAATACTTTCATCATTCAACATTTTCACCCTCACTCAAAATAATCACTGTCTTTGCAGGGGGTCAAAGATACAACAGTTCAGAAAATCCCCCCAAACCTGCCAATACCCAACCCCCTCCTTTAAAGTGCAGGCTTGCTTCCCATTTCCAGGACTCGAGCCCAACTCCCAAAATGTTTTTAAAATTAAAATTTTTGGGGGACTTCTTTTGGCCCCCAAACTCACCCTTTTATGTAAGTTTTTTTTTTTTTTAAATGCTTTTGTAAGTGTTTTTTGGGGGCCCAAAAAAAGGCCCAAATCTTTTTTAAATTTCCCTTATGGGGAAAAATTCTTTTTAGTAATGGCACTTGAACAGCATTCTGGAATGAAAAAATACCCGTAAGTCGGGGTACCACGTTTTGTATATAAAAGGAAAATTTTATATATGTATATGGTGGTAGAAATTTTGGTAGACAGCAACCACCCGGGGAGGTACTACCATCCTGCCAGGTGACGGGAAACAAAACCTAAAAATTTTTTTACATGATGGTAGTATTGCGGGTGTTTTTTTTCTTTCCCCCAAAACATGCAAGATTTCAGGTACGTCTTGCTTTTTTTACTTACCCCTTAGGTCACGCTATGCAAACATTCACGTTTATGTATACACACTCATCTGAGATTTCTTTATTTTATTTTAGTTCTTTTCTTATTTTTTTCCTTTCATATCCAGGGGAAAATGGAATAAAAATCTTTCCTCCGTAAGCCATCGTTTTGGGTCAACTAAAATGCGGGGGAACAGTGGGCTAGAAACCCCCTTTTTCCCTTATAGCTTACAAAAAAAGCAAAGTAAAAGGATTTTGAATTTGTGGATGTTAAAATGATAAAAGAGATGTTTTTGGGGATTTTTATGAATAAAAAGAAGCTGGATGTCCTGGTTTTGTGAGACAAAGCTAAAGGGGGTAGGAGGTTTCAGTGGGAAAAATAAATGGGTTAGGTCAGAGGTTTAAAATAGATTAAAAACAAAGGGGTGGCAAAAATGTTGAATAATCGTTACAAAAAAAGGGGAAGGGAATATAAATTAAAAATTTCCCAAAGGATTTTTGGGTAAAATAAAGGTTGGAGGGAAAAATTGGTTATAAAAAAAGTGTTTTCTCTGGAGAAGAGAAAGCGTAGGGGGAGAAGTTTTAAAATTTGTTGAGTGTGGGGATTTTTTAAACCCAAAGTGAGGGGAAGAAATTTTGGGTTTTGGGATTTAAAATAAAAGGGGGAAAAAATGTTGTGGGGGGTGGTAGGTAAATTTGGGGTGCCGGGGGTAAATGAAAAGGGGGGAACCCAAATTAAAAAAACAAATTAAAAAAAATTTTGGGTTGAAATACATATTTTAAAAAAGAAAAATAAATATCCCCAAGGGTTGTATTAAAAACGAAAGGGAAAGTAGTTTGTTGGATTTTTTTGGTGGATAAAGGTTGATGGGTAGGCTTCAGGATGTACATGTTTATAGAGGGCAACAGATATATCAAATCATTATTTGGTTTTATTTAAAATTAAAAGAAAAAGGAATTGGACAAAATAAAATCAAACAGAAAGTAAGAAAAGGTAAAAGTGTAAAACTAAGGGAGGGGGAAAATTGGGGTGAGATTATCAACTATTGGCAGAAAGGTGGGCTAGTGCAAGTATGAGTAGTGGGGGTTGAAGAGAGTTGGGATAGTTTAAAAATGCAGTTTTAGAATGTGGGAGCTATGGAGGGGGGGGTTTTGGAGGAAAAGGGGGTAAGGGGTTGGAATGAAAAGAAAAGGGGTTTGTGAAAAAAGAAAAAAAGGTCCCATGGGTTTTTAACAAAACAAAAATTGTTAATGAAGGCAGAGTATATGGGGGGAAGTGAAAAAAGGTGAAGGGGAAGTGGTGGGGTGCAAGGGCGGAGGGAAAGAATGGGGGGGAAACCTTCAAGAAACTGAAAACAAGAAAAATTTTGGGTGAGATAAACAAGGTAAGAAAGCCTTAAAAACAATGGATTTGTCAGTTAAAAAAGGTGGGGGAGTTAGTGAGGGGGGGCTGGAGGTATTGGGTAGAGGGGGGGGAATTTTTTGAAAATTTTTTAAATTCGATAAAAAAAAAGGGGGCAAGTAATTTCATGTACTGCCCAGGGAGGTACAACAAAATTTTAGGAGTGAAGAAGAGCAGGATGTAAAGTGTGGGGGGGGTGCGTGAGGCTTTGGGAAATGAAGGGGAAAAGCAACTGGAACTGGGGGATCATGACAAAATGTTAAAAACCCAACCTAGGGGGCAAAAGCATTTAAAAAATTCTTTTCTCCCTTATTGTTTTTTTTCCCAAAGGATATAGTCCTGGGTTTTTGGTTTTTTTGTTTAATAAATGTATAAAGAAAGGGTCCTAGGGTTTGGGAGAGAGCATGTATAGTTCCTTTAAAAGGGAAGGGGGGATAAAAAGTTAAAATTATGGGGGAATAATTTACTGAGTATACCAGGTAAAGTGTATGGCAGGGTTATTATTGATAGAATTATTTAAGGGCAGGGGTAGGTTTGCAGATGACAAGGGCTTTAAGTGGGTGGGGATGTGTAACCCAAGGGTTTTTTTGAAAATTAGGGAACAGTATTTAGATAAAGGAAAGAGAAGTTTTCTTTTGCATTTTGGATTTAAAAACATATGGAAAAAGTGGATGGGGAAACAATGTAAATTTTTTGCAAAAGTGTATGGAATAGGAAATTTTAAGTTACTAAAAGGGTGTAAAAAGTTTTTATGAGGATAGTGAGGCTCAGGTTAGGGTGTGTAGAAGGGGGGAGATTATTTCCCCCGGTAAAAGAAAGGTCTTAGACAGGGATGTGTAATGTCACCATGGTTTTTTTAATATATTTATAGATGGGGTTGTAAAAAGTAAATGCTGGGGTTTTGGGGGGGAGGGGGTTGGGATTAAATTATGGAGAATTAAATGCAAAATGGGAGTTGACACAGTTACTGTTTGCTGATGATACTTTTGGGGGAATTCAAAAAAAAATTTGAAATTTTGGGGGGTTTTTTGGGAGAGTGTGTAAAGGTAGAAAGTTAAAAGTGAACATAGATAGGGTAAGGTGTTTAAAAGGTATCAAACAATTTAAAAAAAGAAAAATTGGATATCACATTGGAGAGGGATTAGGGAAAAAATAAATTTTTTCAGATATTTGGGAGTTGACGTGTCAGCGGATGGGTTTATGAAGGATGGGGGTTAACCATAGAATTGATGAAGGAAAAAAAATGAAATGGTGCGTTGAGGTATCTGTTGAGACCCAAAAAAAATTATCCATGGGGGAAAAAAAGGGGAAAGTACGAAAGTTAGTGGTACCAACATTCATATAATTGGGGGAAGCCTGGGTTTTCAAATGCTTCAAGGGGGGAGGCTGGAGGCAGTGGAGATGTCCTGTCTAAAGGGAAAGTGTGGTGTAAATATTATGCAAAAAAATTTGGAAAATTTTTAAAATTGGGGGGAAAGGGGTGGGTTAAAAAGTATTTTTCAGAGGAGCTAAGAGGGGTTTTTGAAATTGGGTTTTGGGCATTTAAAAGGGGAAAGGATCAAAATGAATGACTTGGAGCGTTTAAAACTGTGGGGGAAAGGGGAAGGGGGTGGGTAGGGTGGGGCCTAAAAAAAAAAGGTTGGAGGGGAAGGGGTAAAATTTTGGGGGGCGAGGGGTTGGAAATTAAAAAAAAAAATTTTACGGCGTGGTTTGATAGGGTGAATGGGGACGAATGGTTTTGGGACATGACGATCTTTTAAAATTGACAAGTCTTTTTGAAGGGATTCAGGGAAAACCCGTTAATTGATTTAGTTGGACTTGTCCCGGAAATGGGAAGTACAATTTCACTTTAAAGGAGGGGGGTTTGGGGGATAGTAACAGCTGGGAGGGACTTTTCTCAGATGGCGTATCTGGGAAGGCCCCCTCTGCCGGGGAAATGATTATGTATGAGTGTGGTGAAAGTGTTGAATGATGAATGAAAGTATTTTCTTTTTGGGGGTTTTTTTTTTTTGGGTCACCCCCGCCCCCCGGTGGGAGACGGCCGACTTGTTGAAAAAAAAAACTATGTACACTGTTTTGTGCCAGGCTGATCCCTTCCCTTCCTGGTCAACCAGGGTGTTTCTGCTGGCCCCTGATGCCCCCATATCCTTGCAGTCTGGTTGATCTGACGGGGGATACCGGGAAAAAATTTAAAAGTTTAAAAAAAATTTCAGGTTTTGCCTGGGGGGTTTAAAAACGATGGGGGGTGTGGGCAGGGTCTACAATTTCGCCCTTTTAGCGGCCAAGAAAGTTATGGGACTGGATGTTGCTGTTCACCAGATTGGGGCTGGAACCACTCACTCCATAGCCTGGACTGCCTACCCTAACCCGGGAAATGGGTGGTTATAAAAAAGATGCAAACTGTCTTATGAAACTATTATAAATACAGTGGACCCCCCCCAGTTTGTAAACCCGGGAAAACTTTCAATTATTTAATATAATATTGTAAAATGCTTGTGGAAGTGTATTTTTTGGGGGGCTGAAAATAAAAATAACCTACGGGCATTTTTTAAGGGAGTAAATTCGTTTTGGTGGTGCTTGAGCAGACTTCAGGGTAAGTTTTTACGAAACTTTGGGGGGCCACTGTAAATAAAACCCCGGGATTCACTGATTCCCCTATCCCGGTTTACTGTGGGCCCCAAAAATTTCTTCTTAATTTTGCATAATAATGGCCTTCAAGTGCAAGAAAATAGAAAAAATGGCAGTTCTTCAAAGCCTAAAAGGAACCTTAAAATGAAAAAGGTGATAATTCTCCCCTTGTGTTAAATTTTAATAAAAAATTTTTTTAAAAGTTGTTGGGGCTTGTACATAAAATGCATTTTTAAAAAATTTATTCAAATTGAATAGTACCTACTTGAAAAACTTTAATTTTTTTTTTCCCGTCTTGAAAACTCTTTTTTAATTAAATTCACAAAAAAATTCCCTGTATAAAAAGGGGCTTTATAAGAGCTTATTAAAATATTTTAAAATTTACCTATTTTAAATTTTTAACCCTTTTTTAACCTGATTTGAAATAATGGGGAGAATGGGTGGCTGGTAATGGTGATTGTGATGATTATTGATACTGTTTTATAAAATTCAATATACAAAAGGGGATTTTAACAAGGGAGATTTTGTTCGTTGTTTCTGGGTCGATTGACCCCCGGGGCTCTGTCCTCTTCCGGGCAAAAAGGGGGTTTAAAAGGGTTTTTATTTGTGATTGGGGGGATAACCCAAAATTTGCCAGATATGTTTAGTATCCAAAAAAAAACCCCCATTACAAAACTCTTATTAAAAGGTTTTCCTCTGTGTAAAACTTGTTACAAAATGTCCCAATAAGACCTTCTGGAATGTGATTTTATTTTTTTTACACTACCAGGATAAGATTCAGAACAGTGTGAGCCCAGCAGCTGTAATTCATCCTTGTAAATTGAATAGGTAATTATACAAGTACAGTAGAACTCCTGTATCTTGGGGTTCAATTTCCCAAAAGGGTTTTAGTTTTCCTTTACTTACCGTGGCTAAAAAAAACCCCTTAATTTTCTTAATAAATGGCAACAAAATGTAAAAAATAGTGATGGGGGAATTCTTCAAAGCCTAAAAAAGAAGCTTTTCACTTGCTTGCCATCAAGAAAAAGTGTTAATTCTTGATTTGTGTGCCAAAACTTTACAATTAAAAAGGTCTTATTTTGGAAAAAAAAGGCTTCTTTATAGGTTTGCTACTATCCATGATTTCAGGTATCTGCGGTAGCTCTTGGTATGTACAGTGGACCCCGGATTTGGGCAATAATTGGCCCGAGTGCTGTTGGTGCAAATTTCAGGCAATTTGTTCCCATTAGGGAAAAATGTAAATTAGTTAATCCGTTTAGCCCAAAAAACCTTTCAAAAACATTTCCCAAAAAAACACTTACATAAATGTTTGAGTTGGGAACAGTACGAAATCTGGGGGGCCACTCTTCCCCACAGAGACTATGGTACATAATTGCAGCCCCTACGGAAAACAAACTGCCTCCCAACACAAACAGAATTACAAATATCTTTTTATATCAAACAATTTCTTCAAATCCAAAATTTTCCACAGTCAACAAAAGTGTCCTATAAAATAGTTGCTAATCCGTTCGTGCTCGGAAAACGTTGAACATCTTCGTTATGCTTGTGGTAGAGCCTGAAAGGGTTGGATGAAGCTCTATTCTGGTGAGTATAAAATTTTTTGGGTTTTCTGTCACTAGCCCTTTCCCTTTCTGAGAGCTGCAATCTCCCCCTTGACAAACCCCAAACTACTCTGAGTGAAGCAGTACCTCCCCGGACTTAAAAACGGAAATTTCGCTCCAATGAACCCATCGTAAGTTGAAAAACTCCTAAAATAATATATGACTATGATAAATCCCGTCAATAAAAAAATAACTACTGCCACTGAATAAGTAAATAAACAAATAATTTGAGCTAAACTAAAAACCATTCAGTGGACCCCAGAAATGTATTTCCCCCCTACTCAAAAAATTTACAAGTGTATTTTTTAAGTGTTTTTAAGGGGGGCTGAAACGGACTACAGTGGACCCCCCGGTTAAAGAAATTAATCCGTTCCAGGGGCTTTTTCTTAATCTGAAACTTTGTAATCCGAACCCCTTTTTTCCCCTAAAAATAATGTAAATACAATTAAAACCGTTCCACCAAAAAAAATTCACCAAAAATAAAAAAATAAATAACATTTACTTCCATTGAAAAAGACTTGCAGGCATCTGGAGGATGGGATAAACAAGGGGAGGGAAATTAAATGGGTTGGGAAAAGGGGAAACCCCCAAAAAACCGGAAAAGTCCCTCTGGGGTTACTTCCCTTCTTGGTCTTTTAAAACCCCCTGGAAAGCGGGGAGTCACTAGACGCCTGCCTGGTGAAGTAACTGTCCCCAGTCCCCCTGTTTCTTGGGACTCTTTAATACTTTCCCGAAGTGCAACATGGCTCTGTCACTGAAATGGTTTTCTGAAGGCTCATTTCAGCTTGCTAAGGGTGGGGGGTCTTTCAATAAATGTCTGCAACTCATTCCCTTTGTAAAATCTCCTTAAGCACTGAAGAAGGCACCTCCTTTCTCTCTCTCCCCCCCTCCTGTGAAGCAATAACCTCAGCTGTGGTCTTTTGCTGTTTCCCGATGAAACTCTTACAGCTCTTCAGTTGTTAGCTCTATCCCGTGCTCCTCCACCAACCTTTCCCATTTACCCTGCTGCAATCCATTTCAAGGGGTTGGGTTTAGGGATTTTTTAAAACTCTTTTGCCCCCACTAAAAAACCCCCCCAAAAAAAACACCAAATTTTTGAATGTTTGAAAAAGCGCGCTGGGTAATGTTCTCTTTAATGGTAAACAACGCTTTACTGGCGTCTTATGAGCCAAAGGGGCGGAGCATGCCCCGGGCAGGTCTAATATTTTGCTTCCGAGGATTTTTTTATTGATCCCAAAAAACTTTAAAAGAATTTTGTTAACTAAACCTTTCGTTAACCCAGGGGCCCTGTAATCTAATTTACATTTTTTATGGGAAAAATTCATTATTTCGCATAGAACAGCATTCTAAAGGAATTTGTCCATTTGGGGGGCCCTGTATATTGAAAAGTAAGTAAATGCATTAAAGCTTATCCTGATAGCATTAACCCTTTGGGGTTTTGGGCGTACTAATACGGCTTATGCTCCCGGGGTTATTGGCCCTACTTCCCCTTTAAATTCTAGGGCCCTTAAAACAACAAAAACAAACTGGCAGGCCTAGATGTGATAAAAATGGATCTGTGCGGTCCGGGGTTTCGCAGTATAAAAAAATTTTCCCGCACCACACAGTGCATAATGAGGAAAAAAAAATGGCTTTTTTTTTTAGTTTAAAAAAGGGCTTTGGGTTTTTTTTTGTTTTTATTTATGCTTGTATTCTCGTTTTTTTTAATTTTTCATTTTTTTAGAAAATAGATGATATATTACAGAAATAGAGATAATTTTGACTGGTTTCACGAAACCCAATCCGAAACTGAAACGCCAAAAAGCGAAAATGTTCGATTTTTCCGATTTCAAGAGTAAACAAATCCCCTTTTGTCCCAAAACACATCAACTGGGGGTCTAATTTCTTGCCAAGTGTCTGGTTTTATTTTTTTTTTGATGCAGTTGTATACATAACAGTAAATCTATTTTTTGGAGAAAAAAAAAATTCAAAATGGAAAGAAAGTGATATAAAGGGGCCCGGAGACGTGATAAAAACAGATAGATTTATTTTAAAATCCAAAATTCTTTCCCTTTTTTATTATGGATCCCATTTTGAAATTGGCATCGTTTTAAATTTTGTGCAATTGGCCAAATTGCCTTTTCTGACCACTATTTTTGGTTTGGGTTAAATTTGGGAAAAAAGGCAGTTTCTTGTCTCAATCGATAGAAAAAATGGAGTTCTAGCGAAATAGCTATAATTTTAGTAGACTGAAACATTGGAATTTGCTGAAAATAGGGCTAAAATTGGGCGAAATCGCCGTGCGTAAATCCATGGATACTGCTAACCCAATAATTCCATTAGTTTTCGATCAAATTTATTTTTTTGGGGTTATGATGGGAAAAAAGATTCTCTTATTTCATAAAAAAAAAAAATTTTTTTTTTTTTTTTGAAATTCGGGGACCCTGAAAGTTTCAGAGAGCCCCTTTGGCCCCCAAAGGGTTAAGGATGTTAAAATCTTTCCAAAATTCTCGGAGTTTTGGCCGCTATACCATGAAAAGCTGAAATATCATAAATAAAAAAATCGAACCAACAGTAAAGCAAGAAGCATGTGTATGTGATAAAGGTTTACTCTGCACAAAATATTTCACAATTTACGAATATGTAAAACTTGGTTTCTTTCAATAGCGCTGGGGTATCGTGGCATCGTCCTTTCTGTGTTGATCCCCAAGAAGGTACTTTTTCCCTGAAACCTTCATTGAACTCTACTGCTGTTTTGATGACTTGGAGAAACCAATCAACCATTTGCTTTTTTAAGGTAAGGTAAAAAAATTCCCCCCTTTAAGGTAAGATAAAAGAAATCCAACAAAGGTAAGGTACAAAAAATCAACACAAGTTGCTTTCCCCTTTTTAACAAGGAGAACAAGCTGTTTTATATAAAACAATACTACAAGTGCGGCTTTGTTTTATTCTCGCTCGTCAGATGTAATCTGTAATCAGTTACTAAGTTCTCCATTTGTAAGTGTTGGTTTTTTTAACCTGAAGTGTTTGAAAATTGGGGTTTTTTTGTATTTAATTTTTGCAAATCATTGGATCATGGGTATTTACCATAAAAGTCTTTCCTCAGGGATTTTATTATTGCATCTTAAACTAGGAAACTATTATTTTTTTCATGAACATTTCTGGTAATATGATAACCTTCCTCTTTTAAATTCATTATATCTCTGTTAAATAAGGGAAAATTTAATTTTTCCTGAGCATTTCTGGGAATATGGGTAACATTTTTTTGAAGGGGTTTAGGGAAAACCCGTTAGCCGACTTGAGTTCTGGGGGTGGGAAGTAAATGCCTGCACTTTAAAGGAGTGTTTAATTTTTTGTTTGGAGTGACATCTAAACTGTTGTAACTGGGCACCTTTTAAGAAGTAATAGTGTGAATGATGGTGAAAGTGTTTCTTTTTTTGGGCACCCTCCTTATGGTAGATGGCCAGTATTTAAAAAAACACAAAAAATTTTAAAAATTAAATTTGAGTAAATATATCAAATGCAAAGTATAATTAAATAGGGAAAGTTAGTAAGTGGAACAGAATTCTTCCTCCGGGGGATGAGTGTCGTAAAAGGCAACTAAAAAGCCAGGAGCAAGGGGCTATAACCCCCTTTTCCTTTACATTACTAAATGTAAAAAGGGGAAACTTTTTTTTTTTTTTGGGGCCCCCCTGTCTCGGGGGGGAGACGGCTGACGGTTGAAAGAAAAAAGAAGAATGTTAGATAAATAAATTTAACAGATTAGTATATCATTAAATTCAATACTGTCCCGCAAAGTTGTGGAAGTGGAAAAGAATTCTTGATAAATA
>WNWK01022388.1:0-32631 GCA_009830355.1 Cherax destructor
GTGTTATTCTTGGTATATGTAAACGACATGACGGATGGGATAGACTCAAAGTGTCTCTGTTCGCAGATGATGTGAAATTAATGAGAAATCACATCGGAAGAGGACCAAGCAGGACTTCAAACAGACCTGGACAAGCTTGACATCTGGTCTAGCAACTGGCTTCTCGAATTCAATCCACCAAATGCAAAGTCATGAAGATCGGAGAAGGACAAAGAAGACCGCTGACAGAGTACAGGCTAGGTGGACAAGGGCTACAAACCTCGGAAAAGGAGAAAGACCTTGGGGTGAGTATAACGCCAAGTACGTCTCCGGAGGCACATCAACCAGATAACTGCGGCAGCATATGGGCGACTGGCAAACCTAAGATTAGCATTCCGTTACCTAAACAAGGAATCGTTCAAGACACTGTACACCGTGTACGTCAGGCCCATACTAGAATATGCAGCACCAGTCTGGAACCCACACCTGGTCAAGCACGTAAAGAAACTAGAGAAAGTGCAAAGGTTTGCGACAAGGCTAGTTCCACAACTCAGGGGTCTGTCCTATAAAGAAAGGTTGAGGGAAATAGGACTAACAACACTGGAGGAAAGAAGGGTCAGAGGAGACATGATAACGACATACAAAATACTGCGGGGAATCGACAAGGTAGACAGGGACAGGATGTTCCAGAGAGGGACCACAGAAAAAGGGGACACAACTGGAAGCTGAAGACTCAGATGAGTCAAAGGGATGTTAGGAAGCATTTCTTCAGCCACAGAGTAGTCAGGAAGTGGAATAGTCTAGAGAAAGATATAGTGGAGGCAGGAACCATACATAGTTTTAAGACGAGGTATGATAGAGCTCATGGAGCAGGGAGAGCAGAGACCCAGTAGCGGACAGCGAAGAGGCGGGGCCAGGAGCTGAGTCTCGACCCCTGCAACCACAATTAGGTGAGTACAATTAGGTGAGTACACACACACTAGTGGGGTTCCACAGGGGTCAGTCCTGGGACCGGTGCTGTTTCTGGTATTTGTGAACGACATGACGGAAGGAATAGACTCCGAAGTGTCCCTGTTTGCAGATGATGTGAAGTTGATGAGAAGAATTCAATCGGACGAGGACCAGGCAGAACTACAAAGGGATCTGGACAGGCTGCAAGCCATGTCCAGCAATTGGCTCCTGGAGTTCAACCCCACCAAGTGCAAAGTCATGAAGATTGGGGAAGGGCAAAGAAGACAGCAGACGGAGTACAGTCTAGGGGGCCAGAGACTGCAAACCTCAATCAAGGAAAAATATCTTGGATTGAGTATAACACCAGGCACGTCTCCTGAGGCGCACATCAACCAAATAACTGCTGCAGCATATGGGCGCCTAGCTAACCCAAGAACAGCATTCCGACATCTTAATAAAGAATCGTTCAGGACTCTGTACACTGTGTACGTTAGGCCCATACCGGAGTATGCAGCACCAGTTTGGAACCCACATCTAGCCAAGCACGTAAAGAAGCTAGAGAAAGTGCAAAGGTTTGCAACAAGACTAGTCCCGCAGCTAAGGGGTATGTCCTACGAGGAGATGTTAAGGGAAATCGACTTGACGACACTGGAGGACAGGAGAGATAGGGGGGACATGATAACGACATATAAGATACTGAGAGGAATAGACAAAGTGGACAGAGACAGAATGTTCCAGAGATGGGACACAGCAACAAGGGGACACAGTTGGAAGTTGAAGACTCAGATGAATCACAGAGATGTTAGGAAGTATTTCTTCAGTCACAGAGTAGTCGGGAAGTGGAATAGTTTAGGAAGTGATGTAGTGGAGGCAGGCTCCATAGTTAGCTTTAAGAAGAGGTATGATAAAGTTCATGGAGCAGGGAGAGTGACCCAGTAGCAGCCAGTGAAGAGGCGGGGCCAGGAGTTATGACTCGACCCCTGCAACCACAACTAGGTGAGTACAACTAGGTGAGTACAACTAGGTGAGTACACACACAAACACACACACACACACACACACACACACAAACAAACACACACACACAAACAAACACACACACACGCATACAAACACAAACATAACGTGAGACAAAAACAGATTTATTAATTAATATCACCAAAAAGAATTCAGTAAGTAATCCATATTTTGACTTGTCTGATATATGGTTTAGCGAGAATCCCGCTTACAGGTGGTCCGCTTAATTGAACTTTTCTATCAAGAAGAATGCGATATGTGTTGTTGCAGGGGTCGCGAATATTGCCAGAGCTGTGAGTTTATTAATGAGATAATAAGCGGCATTAACTTGAATCATGAGAGATGGAAGGTGGGGAGAGAGAGACAGACAGACAGATAAACAGCCAGAGAAACAGACAGACAGACACACAAAGAGACAGACAGACGGAGTCAGGAGATATGAATCAACCCCTGTAACCACAATTGGGTGAGTACAAACAGAAAGACAGACAGACACACTTGCTGTGTTGTATAGAGCACAAGACATGTGCCTCATCCTATGATTGTCTCCAAACCCTCATTAATTCATTCAGAGGAAGGGAAACAAAGGGAAAGAAAAGGGGAAAGGAATGAAGGAAAGAAACAAAAAAAAGGGGGGAAGAAGGAATGAAAGGAGAGAAGGAAGGAGAGAGAGTTATCCAGTACTCTCCGTGTATATGGACACGAGTGAATGTGTTTAGGACGGAGGTGGTTGTACCTGGATCTTCATGGACCAGACGTATGGACGTGAAATGGGATTTTTAGGATGGGAGTCACCATCTGGTGTAGGAAGGAAGGGAAGGAGGAAGGGAAGGAGGAAGGGAGGGAGGGGTAAGAAGATAGGAATATAGGAAGAAATCACTGGGGAAGGAAGAATGGAAGGAAAATCTGGATCTTAAACAAATACTTTTATACTTTTTATTAAAATATCAAATCTGAGACCCAAGCGCTACGCCTAAATTAAATTTTAACATTTCTCAGTATTTTCACATATGTATTTTTTCTTTTTTAGGTGTCGGACATTTTCGTGAAATTTCAATGTTTCAGTTGATTTGTTCGGGTTTAAAAACTAAAAAAAAAAAAACATTAAATTAGCAACAGCAAAAATATTTATTTAAACAAATATTGAAGCACAAAATGATAAATATTCAGGCCATAGACGACGCCAGAATCTGTGGCATAAATGTCATCTTCTTCGCCTCATCACAAGATATCAAAATTCTTTCTACACCACCAACTTCATGAGCGACGAGTCAAAACTTCCGCCCTCAGGAAATATTTTGGCTTCGTTTGTGTGTGCTGGGAGGAGGAGGAAAGGGAAGGCTTGGGAGGGGGATGCGAGTGCTGGGAGGAGGAGGAGAGGGAAGGCTTGGGAGGGAGGATGCGAGTGCTGGGAGGAGGAGGAGAGGGAAGGCTTGGGAGGGAGGATGCGAGTGCTGGGAGGAGGAGGAGAGGGAAGGCTTGGGAGGGAGGATGTGAGTGCTGGGAGGAGGAGGAGAGGGAAGGCTTGGGAGGGAGGATGCGAGTGCTGGGATGAGGAGGAGAGGGAAGGCTTGGGAGGGAGGATGCGAGTGCTGGGAGGAGGAGAGGGAAGGCTTGGGAGGATGCGAGTGCAGGAAGAGAGGAGAGGGAAGGCTTGGGAGGGAGGATGTGAGTGCTGGGAGGAGGAGGAGAGGGAAGGCTTGGGAGGGAGGATGTGAGTGCTGGGAGGAGGAGGAGAGGAAGGCTTGGGAGTGGGGATGCGAGTGCTGGGAGGAGGAGGAGAGGTAAGGCTTGGGAGGATGATGCTAGTGCTGGGAGGAGGAGGAGAGGAAGGCTTGGGGGGGAGGATGCGAGTGCTGGGAAGAGGAGGAGAGGGAAGGCTTGGGAGGGAGGATGCGAGTGCTGGGAGGAGGAGGAGAGGGAAGGCTTGGGAGGGAGGATGTGAGTGCTGGGAGGAGGAGGAGAGGAAGGCTTGGGAGTGGGGATGCGAGTGCTGGGAGGAGGAGGAGAGGTAAGGCTTGGAGGGAGGATGCGAGTGCTGGGAGGAGGAGGAGGAGAGGAAGGCTTGGGGGAGGATGCGAGTGCTGGGAGGAGGAGGAGAGGAAGGCTTGGGAGGGAGGATGCGAGTGCTGGGAGGAGGAGGAGAGGGAAGGCTTGGGAGGGAGGATGCGAGTGCTGGGAGGAGGAGGAGAGGGAAGGCTTGGGAGGGGGGATGCGAGTGCTGGGAGGAGGAGGAGAGGAAGGCTTGGGAGGGGATGCAGTGCTGGGATGAGGAGGAGATGGAAGGCTTGGGAGGGGATGCGAGTGCTGGGAGGAGGAGGAGAGGAAGGCTTGGGAGGGAGGATGCGTGTCCTGGGATGAGGAGGAGAGGGAAGGCTTGGGAGGGGATGCGAGTGCTGGGAGGAGGAGGAGAGGGAAGGCTTGGGAGGTGCATGCGAGTGCTTGGATGAGGAGGAGAGGGAAGGCTTGGGAGGGTATATGCGAGTGCTAGGAGGAGGAGAGGAAGGCTTGGGAGGGAGCATGCGAGTGCTGGGAGGAGGAGGAGAGGGAAGGCTTGGGAGGAGGATGCGAGTGCTGGGAGGAGGAGGAGAGGGAAGGCTTGGGAGGGGGATACGAGTGCTGGGGGAGGAGGAGGAGAGGAAGGCTTGGGAAGGAGAATGCGAGTGCTGGGAGGAGGAGGAGAGGGAAGGCTAGGGAGGAGGGATGCGAGTGCTGGAATGAGGAGGAGAGGGAAGGCTTGGAGGTAGGATGCGATATTCTTGTCATATTTTTGTATGATATTTAGACCCGCACACACACACACACACCCACATATATATATATATATATATATTTATATATATATATATATATATATATATATATATATATATATATATATATATATATATATATATATATCTGGCCGAAGGAGACTCGAACCTACGAACCTTGAAACAAGGTACGCAGTGCTTTACCGACCGTACCACACTGGTCAATACCTTAGCGTCCAGCTCATGCTAGACGTTGATCCAAAGCAGCCAGCTTTCGGGCAGGTGGCTTACAGCTTTTCATCTTATCCCCTGCATGCATCGACACAACTAGAGATTTTTACAATGCTAGGAATTCGCAAGAGCAGGCGAAATATTCACAAACACTGATCTCTGGCCGAAGGAGACTCGAACCTACGAACCTTGCAACAAGATACGCAGTGCTCCATGAGCTTCATCATACCTCTTCTTAAAGCTATGTATGGATCCTGCCTTCACTACATCACTTCCCAGACTATACCACTTCCTGACAACTCTGTGACTGAAGAAATACTTCCAAATATCCCTGTGATTCATCTGAGTCTTCAGCTTCCAATTGTGACCCCTTGTTGCTGTGTCCCATCTCTGGAACATCCTGTCTCTGTCCACCTTGTCGATTCCTCTCAGTATTTTATATGTCATTATCATATCCTCCAGTGTCGTCAGGTCGATTTCCCTTAACCTCTCCTCGTCGGACATACCCCTTAGCTCCGGGACTAGTCTTGTTGCAAATATTTGCACTTTCTCTAATTTTCTTCTGTGCTTGGCTAGGTGTGGGTTCCTAACTGGTTCTGTATACTCCAATATAGGCCTACGTGAACGATACCTTTATTACGATCACAGGTAAGAATGGCCTGTGACCTGGTTGTAATGGAGGAAAACAAAGTCAGCAGTAATATATAACTTGTATTTCTTTCACCATATATATAAATATAATTATGTACACTTATGTACACTATGTACAGGAGTTGAATATAAGTGTTCCACACGGTGATAATAGCAAAGACAGAAGCCGGAGAGAGAGCACCATGCTTCAACCAGCTGCTAGGGAAGTCTGGCAAATGCTGACCGTGAGAGAACCATGTCACCTCAGCATTTGGCGGGCTCGCCTATGATTGGACAATGAACCAAGGTACTGATTTAACGACGGGTACTCTATTGATAGTTAAACTCTTAGCACCTGGTTCGCAGGTTGGGAGGCAGCCTATGTGGGAGTGTGTACATATGCCAAATAAATTGTAACATACTTTTTGCATGCCACAACCTTATTGAGATGTCGGAATGCTAGTTTTAGGTTTCCTAAGCGCCCGTATGCTGCAGCAGCTATTTGGTTGATGTGCGCCTCAGATGTGCCCGGTGTTATAATCACCCCAAGATTATTTTCCTTGAGTGAGATTTGTAGTCTCTGCCTCCCCTAGACTGTGCTCCATCTGCAGTCTTTTTTGCCCTTCCCCAATCTTCATGACTTTGCACTTAGTGGGGTTGAACTCCAGGAGCCAGATACTGGACCAGGCTTGCAGCCTGTCCAGATACCTTTGTAGTTCTACCTGGTCCTCGTCCGATTGAATTCTTCTCATCAAATTCACATCATCTGGAAACATGGTCACTTCTGAGTCTATTCCTTCTGTAATGTCGTTCTCAAATACCAGAAACAGCACCGGCCCTAGGACTGACCCCTGTGGAACCCCACTCGTCACAGGCGCCCACTCTGACACCTCTCCACGTATCATGACTCGCTGTTGTCTTCCTGACAGGTATTCCCTGATCCATTGCAGTGTGTGTGTGTGTGTGTGTGTGTGTGTGTATGTGTGTGTGTGTGTGTGTGTGTGTATGTGTGTGTGTGTGTTTGTGTGTGTGTGTGTGTGTGTGTGTGTGTGTGTGTGTGTACTCACCTATTTGTGATTTCAGGGGTCGATTCATAGCTCCTGGCCCCCCGTGTGTGTGTGTGTGTGTGTGTGTGTGTGTTAAAAAGGACTTAACTTGGAGATAGAAATAAGCAAATATTCTGCATTATTTTTGTTCTTGTGTGTGGCTTCTGGTGAGTTAATAGAAAGGTTTCAGTGTTGGAATCCATGATCCTAAGTTCACAGAAGATACTAGCCAGTGGAACACTCTCAATCTCCTTAATCAAACCGTCTTTCAAAATCAGTCCCACCGGGACGGCCCTTCAGTAAAGAATATGGCCTAAGCACTAATTAAGAATTTCTCTTGGGAAGGATAGAGATCACCTCCTGGTGATGACAGCTCCTTGTGTAGATCTTCTATTGACAGTCCTTACTGTAATAAATCCTAGCTAGGACCGCTTAGACCATTTGTATCAGCATAGCCATTCGCATCCTCTCTTGTCCTCACCAAACCCAGGTGTGTCTGCAGCAGTGTCTAAGAAGACCAATTCGGGTTCATAACACTTTATAAAAAAAAATGTCGACGGTATCAAGAGACGTCTTACCACAACTTACCGCTAGCACAAATGGAGCCTCATTTATGCAAAATTGATGACAGCTAAAAATGTCCCCATTGATTCACTATATTACCCTGGAGTCATGGTGTGGGACAACACATGTACAGCACTAGTACATCTATACTGACAGACACTATCAATACTGCAAAGCAAGATGTGCAGCCGCCAGCTTCAATACGTCCCAAAGGTCTAGAAAATACAGGGACCTTGATCCTCAGCACACCTTCATCCTCATCCAGCCCCCCCAGACCTTCCGCTGGTGGGGGGGGGGGCGAATGTGCACTCAAATTCTTGCAAGAGTTTGGCAACTCGCTAGAGAAACCGAGACAGACAGTTTATTCTTTAAGTATCGCAATCGAGAGAAGTTATGCTTGTTGCATCCTGAGCACACGCCTTGGCTCCTAGGAACTGCACCAGCTTTTTTGAAGTGTAAGTTTGACAAATATATTTGTTGAATATGCAGTGTAATCTTTAATCCAAATGGGCCCCCAAAGGTATTAAACTTTTCTCATTTAAGAAAATGGAAGATTTTATCCTTTTGACGTCTCTCTCTCTCTCTCTCTCTCTCTCTCTCTCTCTCTCTCTCTCTCTCTCTCTCTCTCTCTCTCTCTCTCTCTCTCTCTCTCTCTCTCTCTCTCTCTCTCTCTCTCTCTCTCTCTCTCTCTCTCTCTCTCTCTCTCTCTGTCCTCTCTTTCTCTCCTCTCTCTCTCTCTCTCTCTCTCTCTCTGTCTCTCTGTATCTCTGTCTCTCTGTCTCTCCGTCTCTCTCTCTCTCTCTCTCTCTGTCTCTCTCTGTCTCTCTCTCTCTCTCTCTCTCTCTCTCTCTCTCTCTCTCTCTCTCTCTCTCTCTCTCTCTCTCTCTCTCTCTCTCTCTCTCTCTCTCTCTCTCTCTGTCTCTGTCTGTCTGTCTCTCTCTCTGTCTCTGTCTCTCTGTCTGTCTGTCTCTCTCTCTCTCTCTCTCTCTCTCTCTCTCTCTCTCTCTCTCTCTCTCTCTCTCTCTCTCTCTCTCTCTCTCTCTGTCTCTCTCTGTCTCTGTCTCTGTCTGTCTTCTCTCTCTCTCTCTCTCTCTCTCTCTCTCTCTCTCTCTCTCTCTCTCTCTCTCTCTCTCTCTCTCTCTCTCTCTCTCTCTCTCTTTCTCTTTTCTTTTCCATAGAGTTGTGTCCCAGAAACTAGTACATATAGAATCGCTGGTCTCTGAAATTAGGGCTCTCATGTTCCCTGTAACTAAGGCCATCTCCCTGAAATAAGGTCATCTGCTCCCTGAAACGAGGGCCCTGGAACTTTAATTTGGATAGATTGTGTGAAGCGTGTGGGTGGTATTGCAGGATCCCTGGTACTGCAAAATTCCTGGTGTTGCAGGGATCCCTGGTGTTGCAGAGGATCCCTGGTGTTGCAGAGGATCCCTGGTGTTACAGAGGATCCCTGGTGTTGCAGAGGATCCCTGGTGTTGCAGAGGATCCCTGGTGTTGCAGAGGATCCCTGGTGTTGCAGAGGATCCCTGGTGTTGCAGAGAATCCCTGGTGTTGCAGGGATGACTGATGCAACATATAAGCTTGACTAATAAACGAGATCAGAAACCTAAAATTTATTGCACAGAATACTGCAGTTTCCAGTTTTATTAAAAGTTTTAAAACGTTAGATTTTTGTTACCTATACAACCTAAACTCGCAGAGTATCCTCATCACATGCATCAGCTTTAATGGTTTGAAGCCGATCAGAAAAGGCATTCTTCTGTTACTGAATGGAAATCAATAACACAATTTATTTAAATGGCAAAGTGGGACTTATGCAGCCCAATAACAACGATAAGCTCCCATTTAGGAAAACACGCGACTCCTGATAGTGTGAAGCCGACCGGAAGAGGCATTCTCTAGCTATTTCACGAAATGCAACGATACCCAACTGTTTAACTATGTTAGCATATTAGCGAGATTACTTTTTGACAAAGTGTTTGTGGGAAGAGACAGTAAGGTCAGTCTTTGATGCCACTGACACAGTCAATTCACATAAGTTCTATCTAAAATAAATTCTTGTTGTTACCTTCCTGGATCAGATTACCTTCCTATATTAATGAAAATAAGATGAAATGCATATTTAGAAAATATCCAAAATTTGCTTGTAACAGATAAAACAAATTCTTGTTCCTAGGCCTTTACTGTAACCATATATTATTGTGCTACTCTCCGTAGAATGGATATGGGGACGCACAATAAAGAAACCTTCCTGTAAGATGAATCAACAATTCACGGGTTATCCTACCTCCTGCCGAGGTAGGATAACCCGAAAAAAGATACACTTTTACCATAACTCAGTCCATCGCCATCATACCAGTTGGTACCTCTTACATGGGTGTGAAGCATGGGTTTTAAACATTGCAGTGAGGAGGAGGTTGGAGGGAGTGGAGTTGTTGTGGTGTGACTATTTTGCAGTGAATACCTGGAGTATACCTGGAGAGGGTTCCGGGGGTCAACGCCCCCACGGTCTGTGACCAGGCTTCATGGTGGATCAGAGCCTGATCAACCAGGCTGTTACTGTTGGCCGCACGCAAACCGACGTACAAACCACAGCCCGGCTGATCAGGTACTGACTTTAGGTGCTTACCCAGTGCCTGCTTGAAGAACATAAGAACATAAGAAAGGAGGAACACTGCAGCAGGCCTGTTGGCCCATATTAGGCAGGTCCTTCACAATCCGTTCCACTAACAGAATATTTGCTCAACCCAATTTTCAATGCTACCCAAGAAATAAGCTTTGACAATTCTACCCACTCATGCGCGAGTCCCACTCAAATCCAACCCCTCTCACTCATGAATTTATCCAACCTAAATTTGAAACTACCCAAGGTCCTAGCTTCAATAACCCTACTAGGCAGACTGTTCCACTCATCAACTACCCTATTTCCAAACCAATACTTTCCTATATCCTTTCTAAATCTAAACTTATCTAACTTGAATCCATTATTGCGGGTTCTCTCTTGGAGAGATATCCTCAAGACCTTATTTATATCCCCTTTGTTAATACCCATTTTCCACTTGTATACCTCGATCATGTCTCCCTTCATTCTTCGTCTTACAAGTGAATGTAATTTTAGGGTCTTCAATCTTTCTTCATACGGAAGATTTCTAATGCTATGTATTTATTTAGTCATTCAACGCTGAATGTTTTCTAACGAATTAATATCCATTCTGTAATATGGAGACCAGAACTGAGCTGCGTAATCTAGGTGAGGCCTTACTAACGATGTATAAAGCTGTAATATAACCTCTGGACTTCTGTTGCTTACACTTCTTGATATAAATTCCAGTAATCTGTTTGCCTTATTACGTACGCTTAGGCATTGATGTCTTGGTTTAAGGTTGCTGCTTACCATAACCCCCAAGTCCTTTTCGCAATCTGTATGGCTAAGTTCTACGTTATTTAACTTATAAGTTCTTGGGTTATGGACACTCCCGAGCTTCAGAACCTTGCATTTATCTACATTGAACTGCATCTGCCACTTTTCTGACCAGGAATTGAGTTTGTCTAAATCCTCTTGAAGTTCCCTGACATCTATGTTTGAATCAATTATCCTACCTATCTTCGTGTCATCGGCGAATTTGCTCATATCACTAGTAATTCCTTCATCAAGGTCATTGATATATATTATAAACAACAACAGGCCTAAGACTGATCCCTGTGGAACACCACTTGTTACAGATCCCCACCCGGATTTAACCCCATTTATGCATACTGCTTCCTATTGGTGAGCCATGACTCGATCCATGACAGCACTTTTCCCCCAATGCCATGAGCTGCCACTTTCTTTAACAGTCTCTGGTGCGGTACTCTATCAAAAGCCTTACTAAAATCTAAATAAACAATATCGAATTCTTTATCGTGATCAACAGCCTCAAAAGCTTTACTAAAGAAGGTTAATAAATTAGATAGGCAGGAACGGCCCCTCGTGAATCCATGCTGAGTATCATTAATCAAATTATGGTTATCTAGATGGCGTCTAATAATATCAGCTATAATTGACTCTAGTAATTTGCCTATAATTGAGGTTAGGCTTATTGGGCGGTAATTTGACGGTAGTGACTTGTCCCCTGCTTTAGGTTTAGGAACTTCAAGCGTTCCCAGTAATTGAGGTGTTTTATTGCAGTTATGTGTGCTGTGAAGGTTCTCTGTACATTTTCTAGGTCAGCAATTTCACCTGCCTTGAAAGGTGCCATTAGTGTGCAGCAATATTCCAGCCTAGATAGAACAAGCGACCTGAAGAGTGTCATCATGGGTTTAGCATCCCTTATTTTGAAGGTTCTCATTATCCATCCTGTCATTTTTCTAGCAGATGTGAGTGATACAATGTTATGGTCTTTGAAGTTGAGATCTTCCAACATGATCACTCCCAGGTCTTTTACATTAGTTTCTCTCTCCATTGTGTGGTTAGAATTTGTTTTATATTTCCTCATGTTTTCCACATCAGAGTAAATGAAATTTCTCATCATTGAATTTCATATTGTTTTCTGCAGCCCATTTAAAGATTTGGTTGATGTCCGCCTTGAGTCTTGCGGTGTCTTCAATGGAGGACACTGTCATGCAAATTCGTGTGTCATCTGCAAAAGAAGACACGGCGCTGTGGCTAATATCCCTGTCTATGTCAGATATGAGGATGAGGAACAAGATGGGAGCGAGTAGTGTGCCTTGAGGAACAGAGCTTTTCATCGTAGCTGCCTCAGACATTACTATGTTTACTACTACTCTTTGTGTTCTATTTGCTAGGAAATTATAGATCCATCTACCAACTTTTCCGGTTATTCCTTTATCACGTATTTCGTGTGCTATTACACCATGGTCACACTTGTCAAAGGCTTTTGCAAAGTCTGTGTATATTACATCTGCATTTTGTTTGTCTTCTAGAGAATCCAGGATCTTGTCATAGTGATCCAGTAGCTGGGACAGACAGGAGCGACCTGCTCTAAACCCATGCTGTCATGGGTTGTGTAATTGATGAGTATCTAGATGGGTGGTGATCTTGCTTCTTAGAACCCTTTCAAATATTTTTATGATATGGGATGTTAGCGCTATCGGTCTGTAGTTCTTTGCTATTGCTTTACTGCCCCCTTTGTGGAGTGGGGCTATGTCTGTTGTTTTTAGCAGCTGTGGGATGACCCCTATGTCTATGCTCCCTCTCCATAGGATGTTAAGGGCACGTGATAAGGGCTTCTTGCAATTCTTGATGAACACATGAAGTCTGGGCCTGGGGCAGAGTGCATGGGCATGTCATTTATCGTCCTTTCGAAGTCATTTGGCGTCAAGATAATGTCTGATAGGTTTGCGTCTACCAAATTCTGTGGCACTCAAAAAATTCATTTAGGTCAGCAACTCTCAGTCTGGTTAGCTGCTCGCTAAAAACTGAGTCATATTGGGACTTGAGTAACTCACTCATTTCCTTGCTGTCATCTGTGTAGGACCCATCTCGTTTAAGTAAGGGCCCAATACTGGATGTTGTTCTCGACTTTGATTTGGCATAAGAAAAGAAATACTTTGGGTTTCTTTCGATTTCATTTATGGCTTTTAGTTCTTCGTGCGTTTCTTGACTCCTGTAAGATTCCTTTAGCTTTAGTTCGATGTTTGCTATTTCTCTGACCAGTGTCTCCCTACGTATTTCAGATATATTGGCCTCTTGTAGCCGCTCTGTTATTCTTTGCCTTCGCCTGTATAAGGAGCGCCTCTCTCTTTCTAGTTTACATCTTCTCCTCCTTTTCCTTAAGGGAATTTGCCTTGAGCAAACCTCAAGTGCCACAGCGTTAATTTGTTCTAGACATAGGTTAGGATCCGCGATGCTTAGGCTATCTTCCCAGTTTATATCATTTAGGACTTGGTTTACTTGGTCCCACTTTATGCTTTTGTTATTGAAATTGAATTTGACTGGTCACAATTTGGCGCCCTGGGGCCCCACGCATACATGTCTGAACCTCTATTATGTTGTGATCTGAGCATATTGTTTTTGATATGGTGACATTTCGTATCAGGTCATCATTATTAGTGAAGATGAGATCCAGTGTATTCTCCGATCTTGTAGGCTCTATTATTTGTTGGTTTAAGGTGAATTTGGTGCAGAGATTCAAAAGCTCGTGTGTGTGCGAGTTTTCATCTGAGCTGCCTCCTGGTGTTATCTCTGCTACAACATTATTTGCTATGTTCCTCCATTTTAGGTGTCTTAGGATGAAATCCCCCAGGAGCAAGATGTTGGGGGCAGGAGCTGGAAGATTTTCCAGACAGTGGTCAATTTTCAAAAGCGTTCCTGGAATTGTTGGGACGTTGCATCCGGAGGCTTGTATACAACCACGATGACCAGGTTTTGGTTCTTGATCTCTACTGCTAAAACTTCAACTACATCATTTGAGGCATTTAATAGTTCTGAGCATATAAGTGACTGTGATATACAAGCCTACCCCCCTCCCAATCATCATTTTGCCTGTTCACTCTTTCGCATCTGTATAGGTTGTAACCCGGGATCCATATTTCGTTGTCCAAGTGATCCTTTATGTGGGTCTCTGTGAAAACCGCGAACATTGCATTTGACTCTGTAAGCAGTCCACGGATGAAAGGTATTTTGTTGTTCGTTGCTGACTTTAGATCCTGTATATTTGCAAAGAAGAATGTCGTCGGATTGGTGGTATGGGGGGGGGGTCTTTTTTCCCCGGCTCTAATATCTGTTGTTCTGGAGTGGAGGTCATCGACTGTGGTTCCACTCCAGAAATAATCGGAGTTGGTGTACGATTACTGTCATTTCCCGCCAGCTTTTTTTTCCTTCCTGGTTCTAAAAAAACTCTCTCTCTGGAATACATAGTTTGGATATTTATTACTGTCGATTTTTTACCAAAGATCACCAGACTTTGAACCTCTCTCTCTTCTCTCTCTCTCTCTCTCTCTCTCTTCCTATTATTCGTTTTAATTTTTCCTTTGCTATTTTTTCTTTTAGTTTGTTGTTGCCCTGTCTTTAACTCCTCCCCCTGTCCCCTCCATTCTACCCATGGTCTTCTCCTCCCTCCAGGGTTTCTTTGCTCCCTCCACCACCAGGTTTCCCATCGTAAACACAAGTTTTATAGGTAGCGCCCAGGAACACCACCTTGTGGCTTACATCGTCCCAGCTGGCTATCTGCCCTTCAGTGCTGCACGCTATGGGCCCTCGGCACGATAAGACGTGCCCGCCTGAGTTGATGGATGGTCGGTGGATAGGTGGTTGGGTTGATGGATGGTCGTTGGGTAGCTGGGGTTGACCGATGAGCGAAGGAGGAAAGATCGGTGAGCTTATTAGTGATGGTTTGTAGTAACAACACTTTGGTTAATAAGACACATGTAAAACACTTGGGTAGCGTTTTTGCTGAAACGCTTCGCCTGCGAAGCAGGCAGGGCTTAATCATTTCAAACTTTCTTCTATTGTTTTCAGTATAATAATCGCTTGTATTCGAAGCTTCCAGCACTGGCGAAACATTTCGGCATTAAAGACACCCAAGCATTGCACATGTATCCTACTTGTCAAAGATAGGTGAGAAGCGGTCAGCAACCATCCACAAAGGTACAACCCTCTTAGGCCGTGAATGTGGAAGTGAATCCTGTTAAATGTTTTGCACTCTGGCAGGATTTCTGGTCTCTCATTTTTGTATTATGCATTAAAATGACAAGTGACTCTTGTGAGCTGCTATATATGTTCAATACGAACTTTACTTATTTCCTAATAGTTCATGTTAACATTCTCTTTCCAACAATAACAAATATAACAACGACTACAAGAAGGGCAAAGCAGAAACAGTGAAAAGTAAGGCCCCGCGGGCTCAATAAGAGAACACTGTGTCAATATCCGTAGCCCAAGACTCTTCAGCCTGCTACAAGCAGATAGCAGAAATGCTACCGGAAATAGTGAAGAAGTCTTCAAGAGGAAACCGCATCGCTATCTCAGCGAAGTGCCGGATCAACAAGGCTGTGATGGTCATGTGGGCCAGATGCCGATCGGCAGCAACAGCGTGGATGAACAGACACGCAACAGAAAAGGCTGACTACGCCGGGCTGCGAGGGTGGAATAACTCTAAATCACTACTAGGTATATCATAGTAACCCTAGTAATAATAATAATAATTAATAATGGGCATAAAAAGGGTAATGATATAGCGAACTGTTAATAAAAGAATGTCCACTATGCTGCAGAGTGGACATTCTTTTATTAAGACAACAGCTCGCGTGGAGACCAAACTCTTTGCTGGTCTATAGCATACATGGTAAACATAGGACTGTAGGAGAGGTGCGGGTGACCTGAATATGGGAACAACGGTACACGTTAAGTCTGGAAATCTGACTAGCAGAAAATATCTTTATCCTCGTAGCTGCGTGTGTGGAGAAAATTCTCCAAAAGAGGGGGGTATCAGCCCTTTCTGACCTTAGAAAGGGCCGTGCCCTTAGGGGCCCGGCCTTTAGAAAGGGCCAGACGGTGTGCCTAGCTTCCTGATCAACAACCTACTGGTCAACAGTTTAATTGAAAACATATGGACGGACCCAAACAGCCAAGAGTTACGTAGTAGCTGACCAGGGTTGCAACCCATGTGAATGTAATAAGTGATAGACATTGAGATATGTTACTCTTTACCTTAGCAGGAAAGAAATATAGAAAACTGTTATTTCCATTACTAAACTTGCTTTTACAATCTTGTGCTCCAGTGATCTAAATATTTAGAGAACACGAGCTCTTGAATTGCAAATTGTTGCAGTGGGTTGCAAGTGTTGAAATTTTGCTGAGATCAGCGACGCCCAACTTGACTGAGCTGCTGGAAGCAGGAGCAGGCTAGATTGCTTTAAGATACCTAAGGGGAAAGGCTTACGGCGCGGTGTTACCGGACAAAGAGATAATCGTCGTGTGCGTCCGTTCTCCTTCAATCTCCACTAACGTCGGGAAATCGGATAAGAATTCTGTTCCAGTGCGTTTAGTGTATAAAATCGGGGTATATTCAGAAGTGTGCGCAGCTTCTTATTACTGCTGTTGTTGTTGTATGTTCGCCGGTACATCCGGCCCGGGTCTTCTCCAAATGGTGACCCGGCATTGGCCCCCTGGGTAGAGGGTGTCGGTCATCTTCTTTTCTTCTGTCTTCTTTCTTGGGGGCCCCCGGGTGGGGGTTGACTTCTTCTTTTCTCTTGCTGTGGCTCCCCATGGTGGGAAGTGTCTTCTGACGTCGCATCTTCATCAGCAGATCTTGGTACTTCGGACTCTTGAAGAATGTAAAGGGACAATGAGTTTGCGTCGTCTAACGAGGCAGTGACTCTTCAGCAGCGTTCTTCAAACAAGACAGCGATATCTGGGTGTGAATTAAGGGTCCGTTACAAATACCCAGGTAAGTCTGCTTAAACTTAGATGCCACCAGCTGCGCAGTTAGGAATGCATAATTTGCTTTAGGCAGATTTATCATATACACCCGGTGACTCGTGGGCGTTCCACCCAAAAACCGTGAGTAAACCGCCTTTCAGTCCATCAAATGACTGAAGATATGGGCATATGCTCCTTTGGGGCAATAATTATCATGTATACATTTGTTTTTACCATACAGCCCTGTGGGGAATGAGGCCATAGATGTATCCTCTGTGAAGATGTCGGGGATGGCTGCGACTTCTTGGATTCATCAATAAGCTAAGTAGCAACATTACAGTACACCATATTGGAGGGGTCCATTTTCCCACAAGTTCTGGTCCTTACGAACCGAACCGGAAGTTTGGTCCATTTCCCCACAGCGTGTGATGGTGTCTGCGGTGAAAATTAAAGAGAATGGAAAGGCTTAAAAATGCCGATCAATTAGGTAAATTGACACGTATGACTCGTTGAATACAATAAAACATTCGGAACGTTGCGTGTGTGATACCAATAGCCTCTGGTCTGAGCCACGTCCCTCCTGTGACTGTCTCAGCACAGGCTTGTGAGTTTCACCTTAAATCCTCAGAGAACATGGCCAGTGTGGAAATATTGTTTGTTGGCCCCGAGTCTGGTCACTACGGGCTTCACAAACTTCATTCACCAAGACAAACACTCTTCAATAAAGTGTTCATTTTGCCTTTGTGTCCATTCTCAGCAATAATTATGTTATAATATATGCATTACTACTACTACTACTACTACTACTACTACTAATAATAATAATATTATTATTTTTGTTATTATTATTATTATTATTATTATTATTATTAATTTTTTATTATTATTACTATTATTATTATTATTATTTTCAGTATTATTATTATTATTATTATTTTTTTCACTAAGTTTTATGTATGCATTTAACGAAAACAAAATATAACTGACGCACTTCAGTTAATCGTATTGTACCGGCCTTCCCTTATCTAAACCATCTAATTCTGCAATCAGGGATCACTGTCAATAAAACAGTCATCCTCTGGCAACTGAGAACGTCACAGTTTTAACATCAGGTTCACAGAGACTGGACTTCATCTCTGCATTCCTGTACACTGTTAAAATGGGGCTTCACGCGAACAGTTCCATGACATCTGTGCACTTGTTACTCTGTGATGCATTTAATGCGTGGGTACATCCTTTCGTGTTAGTAGGAAAATTAGGTTATTTATTGCAACTCTGTTGGGCTTCATGACTTACGAAATTGTAGTAACACGAATGCAAAACAAATCACGGAACGGGTCTGTGAGTTTAGGGTTCACTTGCCATGTGTTCAAGCCTCACCCGTTCCGTGATCTGCAAGGATTGTTTGTGTACCTCAGTAAATGTGATGACTGTTTAAGACTGATCGGTTTTAAGACTTTTCTGACAGCGCGTTGCTCACTTGCCCAGTCTTAATACTTTTGTTTTAAAGACCTGCCTAAGTATGTCTGTTATTCACTCGGTCAGTCTTAGCGTTGTATCAAGACCCTCTCTAGGGTGCTGATCAGTCATAAGTGTTGCGTGGTCTACTGCCGCCAATATTTTACTTGGCGAACCATCTGGCTAATATTATGCAAGTGGCAAAACATTTCCCAGCCGTCGTTTCAATATTATGCTTGGCGTTCTGTCTAATATTATGTTTAGTGTCGTCTGCGCACCAAGGCTTATTTTAGTGTCGTCCCCTCACCGTTATTATTTTTGGTGTCTATCTTCATTGCTGCTAGTTTTGTCGTCCTCGTTTCAGTATTACTCTGGGAGCCGTATTTTCCTGAGAAGCAACAAGCCGTAACATGCACATCTGAAATCAAGCAGCGTTTGTTTTGTTTAGACATAAGTAACGTCAACACTTTTACATGACTATCTTTCTACAATCACCCAAAATACCCAGAACTCACCACGCGGGAGGTGAAGATGAGAAATGGTATAAAACACCTACACCTTGAGAAAAAAGGAGACACTAAGGATAACATTATGTGGCAAAAGGCTCAACATGTAATCACTGAGGACATGTTTGTTGAAAACGTTTTGATTCTGGAACCTTGGTCGCTCCAAATGTATATAAATATAAGAAAATATTAGCGTATACAGTCGGGAAGACACCTAGACAGTGAGGTTTGGCAGAGTTTGATATTTGATGAACATATATTATGTCGACTGAGACTGAAGACACATGAACGAACACTGAGGACAATTGATTCACGAAATCGTAATAACACGATTGCAAACAAACCAGGGTCCGGGTGGGGTTAGAACCCATGGCGAGTAAGTGGTAAAATTCCAGGCCAGTGCGTAAACCACTGGGCCAGCTGGCTACAATAAGATTCATCCAGATGAATGGTTCAGAGAACCGACAAGTTGTTAAATTTAACAACTTGTCGGTTCTCTGAACCATTCATCTACATCCTGTCTGACACAGCAACTTCTTGGGATCTTGATACAAAGGGATTCTTCAACATTTGTCCAAACCTTTGGACAAGGACTTACTTCGACTAGTGGATGATACCACTATGACCCCGCCTCCTCCTGCTTCATCTCACCTGTCTACAGTATATAAGCAACTTCTATTTGCCTTATGTTGTATTTACTTCAAGATTGATGGACTGAACACATCGACTCCAGGCCGAGGGACTGATTACCTCAAACTCCTCCTTTTATTACTACTTTCTTCTTTGTATTGGACTGATGAAGCCATTGTGTGGCGAAACGTTTCCTCAATAAAGATACCCAAGTGTTGCATATGTGTCTAATTTAACAAGATTCATCCAACTAGGTATATTTATACACCATAGGGAGGTTAGCACGGGCCACACTGTTTCCACTTGCCATGGGTTCTAACCCAACCCGTACCGTAGATTGACTGAGGACAATTTATTATGGAAATCTTTCAATCGTGGGACCTTGTTCACTCCTAACATAGATGGGGCTTGAGAAACAGAGGCTCATATAGAGAATGGTACATGTGAAGGAAGCTCTTTGGAGTGTACAAAGATGCCAGGACGAAAACGTTTCCATAATGAATTGTCCTAAGTGTTCATCCATGTGTCTTTAACCACAACTGACGTATATGATCATCAAACCAGCATTTTCCCGCCCAGCACTACAGCCAGGAGACTTGTTGCTACCCCTCACTTTTCACTTGCCTTCCCGATTATTCAAGCTCATGTTTCTTATATATTGTACTAGGTTGTCACAAATATTTTTACCAGTGTTTCGGTGATACTATAATTTCTTACTCTTGTGTGAGTCTGAACATGTGCATGTTGTACATGATTGGATAAATACTCTGTCAGTACTGTGTCATACATATGACCGATTTCGAAGTATCTTTTACCCTTGCAGCCTGGTCTCAGGCCAGATATCGGTGTTAACAGCCAAGGTAACAAGACTGTTTCAGCTAGCAGCCTACAGGCCTATAAAGCCATCACTACTTTTGCACTTCCAACAATTAATGATCCAGTTGCCTCTTCAAGACTTCTAGCTTTGTTGAAGTAAATTCAATAAACACAAAATGCTCCTTTCCAGGACTGGCTGTGGCGTCTGGGAAAAATTGAATATTGACTTTGACAACGGTGGCCACCGGGGCCGCGGGGTCAATCCTCAGAGGCTTAGACCAGGCGAGATAGAGAGTTAACTTGAAACTTTGCCTTACAGTCCTGAGTTGGTCTCTGGTCGCTCCGTAATATTTATCGGAAACAGCGTCTGGCAGTGAATCTAAGAAAATGGCTGGGAGGCAGTGACGATAAAGTATGAATCTCTGAGTAAAATAAAGTTCTTTCAAGGCAACGTTTTGTTTAAGGTTGTATCGTATTTTTGACGGTATGCAGTACCGAGAAGTTGATTAAAAAGACACAACCCAGGTGTTGCATCTATGTCTCATTCGCTCAATTATGACTTGGTGAACCTCTCTTTGAGCGAAACGTTGCCTTAATAAAGAATTTCTTTACTCCAGGTGGAATTGAACGCGCAAAGAGACTATTAACCAGCAAATTACTTTTAACATAGCGGTAGTAAAATAAAAAAGTAATCGTAGCACTAACAGCCTGGCCGAGTCGACCAGCGACCGGAGACGTGTTCATGGACAAGGCATCGGAGGCAGCAGTGACCCCCGAAATCGACTACAAGTGCATCCTCCTTCCTATAAATCCGCGTTCGTACTTTTCACAATGGTATGTTAACTCTCTCATCTAAGTTTCTACGATGATAAATGAGACACTTGTGTAACATTTGGGTATTTTTATTCTGGAAACGTTTCGCCCTCCAGTGGCTTCTTCAGACCAATTTCTACGTGCCGGCAGTGTGACCAGAGGGGATAAGAACATAAGAAAGGAGGAACACTGCAACAGGCCTACTGGCCCATACTAGGCAGGTCCATGTCAAAACCAACCCATCAACAAAAATATTTGCCCACCCAATCCCCAGCGGCACCCAAGCAACCTTCACAACCCTCAAGCCTTCACAACCCTCCAAGTCCCGCTCAAATCTAACCCCTCTCTCATAAGATTACAGAAGGAAGTAACACTGCAGCAGGCCAACCGGCCCACACTAGGCAGGTCCCCCTCAAACCCTAAACCAATCCCACAAACAAAAACACCTTTCCAACCCAACTTCTACTCCATCCATGGAACAAGCTCCGATAATCAGGGCACTACCAAAGAGCGAAGTGAGGGAGCTGAAGCACCCGGTCCATCACCAGGGCACTGAAGGAGCCGAAGCACCTGGTCAATCACCAGGGCACTGAAGGAGCCGAAGCACCCGGTCCATCACCAGGGCACTGAAGGAGCCGAAGCACCTGGTCCATCACCAGGGCACTGAAGGAGCCGAAGCACCTGGTCCATCACCAGGGCACTGAAGGAGCCGAAACACCCGGTCCATCACCAGGGCACTGAAGGAGCCGAAGCACCTGGTCCATCACCAGGGCACTGAAGGAGCCGAAGCACCTGGTCCATCACCAGGGCACTGAAGGAGCCGAAACACCCGGTCCATCACCAGGGCACTGAAGGAGCTGAAGCACCTGGTCGACACGTCTCCTGTCAGAGCATCCTAGAGCCTGTGCGACACGTCTCCTGTCAGAGCATCTTAGAGCCCATCTTATGCCCATCATCCACTTGTACACCTCGATAATATCTCCCCTCATTCTACGTCTCTCCAGAGAGTGGAGATTCAACGCTCTAAGTCTATCTTCAGTAAAAGGACACAAATGCAACTAATGTGACATTTTATTGTGGCAACGTTTCGCTCTCCAGGAGCTTTTTCAAGCCGTCTTCTGCTATATTATCCTGACTTCATCTGTCTAGACACAAGTAACGATAGACAGACAATCGTTGTATATCACTGGAATTTATGCTGACATGTATGTTAATGAGACATTATTAACAGCCCCACCAAGGACTGTTAATACTTTGATATGTACTCGCATGTACCACCATCACCACTCCCACTACCACCACCTATCACCACTCCCACTACCCCCACCTTCACTTCCCAATATTGCTGCTCTGGCCCCCGACTTTGGACATCGGTATTTAACGATCGAATTTCCGATAGTGTTGTGTGATTGTTCCCCGATGGCTGGTTGCGCTCCCGCTATATCGGATATCTTTTACAACTGCGGATTATAGAAGCTTGGTCCAGCGGTGCGGGGAGACGCCGGAACGGATAACATTTTGACCAGAGAAATTTTAAAGTACATTCTTTGGCGCTCTGAGGGATTTTTGATAGTCTTTTACTATTTTTGGGGTGATTTGTGGGGATGAGAGAAATTTATTTCGTGTTTTTTTGGGTGACTTGTGTGGATGGGAGAAATTTTTCTCGTTTTTATTTTTGGGTAATTTATGTGGATGGAATAAATTTGGTTTGTGATTTTGGGTGACTTTTGTGGATGAAAGAAATTTATCTCGTGTATTGGGGTGATTTGTGTGGACGGGATAAATTTGGTTTGTGTTTTAACTGGAATTTGGATGAGTAAGACACATGTACATGCTGCACCTGTGTCTTACTTATCTAACTGTCGATTCTGATTAGGACTAAAGATTAGTTAGAAACTATAACCTTAGAATTTTCAAACTTTCTGTAGGCACGGAAGGTTTTTGTTAAAACATCTATTAGGGGAGAAAAGAGGAATTTATAGGCGCATCAAAAGAGGAGATGTTAACCTTATTGACCAATATGTTCAGTTGAAAAGAGAAGTAAAAAAGGGGATTAGAAAGGCTAAACGTGACTATGAGATTAAGGTTGCTAATGAATCAAAGACTAATCCAAAAGGGTTCTTTCAAGTGTACAGGACGAAGGTGAGGGAAAAGGTAGGACCTCTGAAAATTGGGAATGGACAGCTGACGGATAACGAACTGGAAATGTGTTCTCTATTTAATGACTATTTTTTGTCAGTCTTTACACAAGAAGACGTAAATGAGATTCCAGAAATTAACTATTATTCAGTTCCTGAAGAATTCAAATTAACTAATATTACTGTCACGAGGGATATGGTTATCAAACAGATAGATAAACTGAAGCAAAATAAGTCCCCGGGACCCGACGAGTTGTTTTCCAGGGTACTTAAAGAATGCAAGATGGAACTTAGTCAGCCATTAACGAATGTGTTTAACACGTCCATCCTAACTGGTGTTGTGCCAGAGATGTGGAAGATAGCTAATGTAGTTCCTATATTCAAATCAGGGGATAAGTCCAGTCCATCAAATTACCGTCCAATAAGCCTCACGTCTATAGTAGGCAAATTATTAGAATCAATTATAGCTGATATTATCAGAAGTCACCTTGAAGAACATAATTTGATTAATGAATCTCAGCATGGGTTTACGAGAGGTCGTTCCTGCCTGACAAATTTACTAACGTTTTTCAATAAAACATTTGAGGCAGTAGACAGTGATAAAGAATATGATATAGTTTACTTAGATTTCAGTAAGGCCTTCGATAGAGTACCTCACAAGAGACTCTTAAGAAAGGTGGCAGCTCATGGTATAGGAGGTAAAGTTCTAGCATGGATAGAGGCATGGCTTACCAATAGAAAGCAGAGAGTTTCCATTAATGGGGTCAAATCTGAATTTGGATTTGTCACCAGTGGCGTTCCACAAGGATCAGTTTTGGGCCCATTGTTGTTCATAATTTACATAAATGACCTTGATGAAGGAATTGCAAGTGACATGAGTAAATTTGCTGATGATACAAAAATAGGCCGTATAATTCATTCTGAGGAGGATACCAGTGAACTCCAGGAGGATTTGGATAAATTAATGTCTTGGTCTGAAAAGTGGCAGATGAAGTTCAATGTGGACAAGTGTAAGGTGCTAGTCGTTGGTAATGAAAATATCCCTCGAATTTATAAACTAGGTGAAGTTGAGCTTGATCATAAAGAATGGGAAAAAGACTTGGGAGTCATGGTAAGCAGAAATCTAAAGCCAAGACAACAGTGCCTAAGTGTGCGCAATAAGGCTAACAGATTACTAGGATTTATTTCAAGAAGTATAAGCATCAGAAGTCCAAAAGTTATTTTACAGCACTATACATCACTAGTGAGACCTCATTTGGATTATGCAGCTCAGTTTTGGTCTCCTTACTACAGGATGGATATAGATTCATTGGAGAACATACAAAGAAGAATGACTAAAATGATTTACAGTATAAGAAATCTCCCGTATGAAGATAGACTTTGAGCATTGAATCTCCACTCTCTGGAGAGACGTAGAATGAGGGGAGATATCATCGAGGTGTACAAGTGGATGATGGGCATAAACAAAGGAGATATTAATAAAATACTGAGGATATCGAACCAAGTAAGAACGAGAAATAACGGATTTAAATTGGATAAATTTAGATTTAGAAAGGACATAGGCAAGTACTGGTTTTCGAACAGAGTTGTAGATGCGTGGAACAATCTTCCGAGTAGGGTGATAGAGGCTAGGACCTTGGGTGGCCTTAAAAAGAGATTGGACAAATATATGAGTGGGAGGGGCTGGGTTTGATTAGTGTCGTGAGTACAGGAGTAAATTCTTAGGTAGTGGTGGTTTTGATAAAGACCTGCCTTGTATGGGCCAGTAGGCCTTCTGCAGTGTTCCTCCATTCTTATGTTCTTATGTTCTTAAGGTCCTAGCTTCAATAACCCTACTAGGCAGACTGTTCCACTCATCAACTACCCTATTTCCAAACCAATACTTTCCTATATCCTTTCTAAATCTAAACTTATCTAACTTGAATCCATTATTGCGGGTTCTCTCTTGGAGAGATATCCTCATGACCTTATTTATATCCCCTTTGTTAATACCCATTTTCCACTTGTATACCTCGATCATGTCTCCCTCATTCTACGTCTTACAAGTGAATGTAATTTAAGGGTCTTCAATCTTTCTTCGTAAGGAAGATTTCTAATGCTATGTATTAATTTAGTCATTCTACGCTGAATGTTTTCTAACGAATTTATGTCCATTCTGTAATATGGAGACCAAAACTGAGCTGCGTAATCTAGGTGAGGCCTTACTAATGATGTATAAAGCTGTAATATAACCTCTGGACTTCTGTTGCTAACACTTCTTGATATAAATCCCAGTAATCTATTTGCCTTATTACGTACGCTTAGGCATTGCTGTCTTGGTTTAAGGTTGCTGCTTACCATCACCCCCAAGTCCTTCTCGCAATCTGTATGGCTAAGTTCTACGTTATTTAACTTATAAGTGTTTGGGTTATGGACACTCCCGAGCTTCAAAACCTTGCATTTATCTACATTGAATTGCATCTGCCACTTTTCTGACCACGAATTAAGTTTGTCTAAATCTTCCTGAAATTCTATGACATCTATGTTTGAATCAATTATCCTACCTATCTTGTTTGAATCAATTATCCTACCTATCTTCGTGTCGTCATCGAATTTGCTCATATCACTAGTTATTCCCTCGTCAAGGTCATTGATATATATTATAAATAACAATGGGCCTAAGACTGATCCCTGTGGAACACCACTTGTTACAAGTCCCCACTCGGATTTAACCCCATTTATGCACACTCTCTGCTTCCTATTGGTGAGCCATGACTCGATCCATGACAGCACTTTTTCCCCAATGCCATGAGCTGCCACTTTCTTTAACAGTCTCTGGTGCGGTACTCTATCAAAAGCCTTACTAAAGTCTAAATAAACAATATCGAATTCTTTATCGTGATCAACAGCCTCAAAAGCTTTACTAAAGAAGGTTAATAAATTAGATAGGCAGGAACGACCCTTCGTGAATCCATGCTGAGTATCATTAATCAAATTATGGTTATCTAGATGGCTTCTAATAATATCAGCTATAATTGACTCTAGTAATTTGCCTACAATTGAGGTCAGGCTTATTGGGCGGTAATTTGACGGTAGTGACTTGTCCCCTGCTTTAAAAATAGGAATTACATTAGCCATCTTCCACATATCAGACACTACACCTGTTTGAAGAGATAAATTAAAAATGTTAGATATTGGTTCACAGAGTTCCATTTTGCATTCCTTAAGAACCCTTGCAAAAAGCTCATCAGGACCCGGCGATTTATTTTGTTTCAGTCGGTCTAGTTGTTTCTAACCATTTCGCTAGTGACTGTGATATTACATAATTTATCTTCTTCCGGGCCTCTGTAAAATTAATTACTGGGATATTATTAATGTCTTCCTGTGTGAAAACCGAGAGAAAATAATTATTAAAAATAGAGCACATATATTCTCCTTGTCAGTAAGATGCCCAGAGTTATTTTTAAGGGGACCTATCTTATCCTAACTTTTGTTCTATAAACCTGGAAAAAACTTTTGGGTTAGTTTTTGAATCCCTAGCAACTTTAATTTCATAGTCCCGTTTAGCTTTTCTTATTCCATTTTAACGTCCTCTTAATGTCAGTATACTGATTTATAAGATGACCCTCACCTCTTTTATGCGCCTATAAATTCCATTCTTCTGCCCTAAAAGATACTTAAGCCTATTATTCATCCATTTTGGGTCATTTCTACTTGATCTAATTTCTTTATACGGGATAAATGTTCTTTGGGCAGCCTGTATAGTGTTAAGAAAACTGTCATATTGATACCTCTCTTCGTCACCCCAGTCCACAGTTGATAAGTGTTCTCTAAGTCCATTATAATCTGCTAAGCGAAAATCTGGGACCGTTACTGAATTATCCCTACTATCATACATCCATTCAATGCTAAAGGTAACTGACTTGTGGTCGCTTGAGCCGAGTTCCTCTGTAATTTCTAAATTATTAACAAGGGTTTCTTGCTTGCCAGAACCAAGTCAAGTAGGTTATTTCCCCTTGTAGGTTCTGTTACAAACTGCTTCAAAAACAATCCTGAACTACTTCTAAAAGTCGTTAGATTCTAAATTCCCTGTCAAGAAATTTCAATCAATCTGACTAAAGTTAAAGTCCCTAAATTACTACGTTATCGTGCCTTGTGGCCTTAACAATTTCCTCCCAAAGTAGTCTCCCTTGTTCCCTATCTAAGTTTGGAGGACAGTAAATCACGCCTAAAATCAATTTTTCACACCCCTCTGAAAATTCTATCCAGACAGACTCTGTATGTGTTAATTCAGACTTTATACCCGTTTTTATGCAACAATTTAAATGATCACGGACATAGAGTGCCACCCACCCCCTTCCCGATACTTCTGTCTACTTGGAACAATTTAAAACCCTGAATGTGACATTCGGCAGGCAAGTCCCGATTTTTCATATTAAACCATGTCTCAGTTATTGCAAAAACATCAATATTACCCGTACTTGCAACTAATCTCAACTTGTCCATCTTATTCCTAGCACTACGACTATTGGTGTAATAAATATTTAAAGACCCTCCTTTCTTTTTACCCTTCCTGCTCATTTCTGTTTTTCCACTATACCTATTACTGTCTTTGTCATCTAGCGTCACTAGCTTTCCACTGTCCACCTTATTCTGCCTATTACTAGTTCTCCTAGAACTTATAATATTACTACACTGGGACTTCACTGTTTTCCCCCCCAACCCATACCACTAACTATTTCTAGTTTAAAGCCCTAACAGCTCCCTCCACTGCAGTTGCCAGTGCCCCCACCCCAGACCTGGATAAGTGAACCCCCTCCCTGGCATACATGTCATTTCTGCCATAGAAGAGGTCCCAGTTGTCAATGAATGTTACTGAATTTTCCTTACAGTATTTGTCCAGCCAGCAATTGACACCAATTGCCCTGGACAGCCATTCATTTCCAACTCCTCTCCTTGGCAAAATACCACATATGACAGGGTTCCCACCCTTCTTCCTAATTATGTCTATTGCTGACCTAAACCTGCTAGTCAGGTCTTCACTCCTACGTCTGCCAACATCGTTGCCTCCAGCACTGAGACAGATAATGGGATTGCTCTCATTACCTCTCATGATGTCGTCCAGACGGCTAACAATATCCTCCATCCCAGCCCCAGGAAAGCAAACCCTCTGTCTCCTACTCCTATCATTCAAACAGAAAGCCCTATCCATGTATCTAACCTGGCTGTCCCCAACAACAACAATGTTTTTACCTTCCTTGGTGTCGTTCGTCGTGACGCTCCCAGAAGTCGACTCACATTCATCGGGTAGCACGGAGAATGGGTTCGATGTTTCCACAACATTCTCCTGGGTCTTCGTTGTTTCTACCTCTCCACCCGTCCTCTTGATCCTTAACTTTGTCCCATGCGTTTTAGCCACTGTCCAGGTTCCTATCTTGGCTTGAGGATTCTCAACAGGAGGATTACTACGAATCCTCTTGTTTTCCTCAGTCAGTCGCTGTATCTCAAGCTTAGCTACCCTCAGTTCTTCCTTCAGCTGCTGGTAGAGTAGCTCAAGAGAGGACATCTTCTTCAGATTCACAGAGAGCACACAAGACACGTCTTCACTGCGTAATCAAGGTGAGGCCTTACTAACGATGTATAAAGCTGTAATATAACCTCTGGACTTCTGTTTCTTACACTTCTTGATATAAATCCCAGTAATCTATTTGCCTTATTACGTACGCTTAGGCATTGCTGTCTTGGTTTAAGGTTGCTGCTTACCATCACCCCCAAGTCCTTCTCGCAATCTGTATGGCTAAGTTCTACGTTATTTAACTTATAAGTGTTTGGTTTATGGACACTCCCGAGCTTCAGAACCTTGCATTTATCTACATTGAACTGCATCTGCCACTTTTCTGACCACGAATTAAGTTTGTCTAAATCTTCCTGAAGTTCTATGACATCTATGTTTGAATCAATTATCCTACCTATCTTCGTGTCGTCGGCGAATTTGCTCATATCACTAGTAATTCCCTCGTCAAGGTCATTGATATATATTATAAATTACAACGGGCCTAAGACTGATCCCTGTGGAACACCACTTGTTACAAGTCCCCATTCGGATTTAACCCCATTTATGCACACTCTCTGCTTCCTATTGGTGAGCCATGACTTGATCCATGACAGCACTTTTTCCCCAATGCCATGAGCTGCCACTTTCTTTAACAGTCTCTGTTGCGGTACTCTATCAAAAGCTTTACTAAAGTCTAAATAAACAATATCGAATTCTTTATCGTGATCAACAGCCTCAAAAGCTTTACTGAAGAACGTTAATAAATTAGATAGGCGGGAACGGCCTCTCGTGAATCCATGCTGAGTATCAATAATCAAATTAATAGGTTCAGCTAAGTTGTAGAAGCCGTTGTTCTGGTTGAAGTTGTTGGATATACAGATAAGTGATGATTCCAGGATTCTTCGGTATTGAGTGTTGTCTTCTCTGGCGATGAGTCTTGCGTTTCTGTAGTTGATTAGATGGTTGTGTGAATTTCGGTGTTGAACACAGGCATTTCTCGGGTCGTCAGATCTGCTTGCGTACTGGTGTTCTGAAATGCGTGTTTGGAGGTCTCTGGATGTTTCGCCGGATGTTTCTGGATGTTTCTCTGGATGTTTTTGCAGTCATTACAAGGGATTGTGTACACCCCTGCCGTGGATTGAAGCTTGTCCTGTCTGTTTAAGGTTTAAGACTCCATCACACTACTCTGAAGACTGTCACATGCAGCATTCTCCACCTACTAATCCAATAAATACTCATGTATCTTTTATCCAGGTAGATCTGTTTGTGACTCGATAAAGCCCACTGCCTGGGCGAAACATTGTCAATAAAGGATCACATTATACTGCTTATGTGTTTATTTTTCTACTTACTCATGTGCAAGTCCCACTCAAATACAACCCCTCTCACTTATGTATTTGTCCAACCTAAATTTGAATAACCCTACCTTGCAGACTGCTCCATTCATCAACTACCCTATTTCCAAACCAATACTTTCCTATATCGTTTCTAAATCTAAACTTATCTAATTTGAATCCATTATTGCGGGTTCTCTCTTGGAGGGATATCCTCAAGACCTTATTTATATCCCCTTTATTAATACCCATCTTCCACTTATACCTCGATCATGTCTCCCCTCATTCTTCGTCTTCCAAGTGAATGTAATTTAAGGGTCTTTAATCTTTCTTCATACAGAAGATTTCTAATGTTATGTATTAATTTTGTCATTCTACGCTGAATGTTTTCTAACGAATTAATATCTATTCTGTAATATGGAGAAACCATACCACGGTCAGTCTGGAGTTTTAAGACTCTCTGACTGCGGGTTCAACCCCCACCCGTGGTATGGTTTGTTTGCATTCGTGTCACTATGATTTCGTGAGACTGTAATATAGAGACCAGAACTGATCTGCATAATCTAGGTGAGGCCTTACTAATGATGTATAAAACTGTAGTATAACCTCTGGACTTCTGCTGTTTACACTTCTTGATATAAATCCCAGTAATCTGTTTGCCATATTACGTACGCTTATGCATTGCTCTCTTGGTTTAAGGTTGCTGCTTACCATAACCCCCAAGTCCTTTTCGCATTCTGTACGGCTAAGTTCAACACAAACTGAGTTTGTCAAAATCCTCCTGAAGTTCCCTGACATCTACGTCAATATATCCTATCTTCGTGTCATCAGCGAATTTGCTCATATCACTAATAATTATTTTGCCATGATGCATGTGAATCGTTCGTGGATCGAATCCAAATGAGTCCCATTCCGAAGGCGCTATGTGACCCCCAGCTGGTTCAGAACTTTCCCTTGATTAAACTAAAACGATTCTGAACGGCATCAGTCTTTCATAAATGAATGATTCAACTTGTGAAATGGATGGTGTGTTTTCTGGGGTTTAGGCTGTGTAGGTGAAATTTTGATAGATTTTCTGCATTAACAGAAGATTGCTTCACTGGTCTGCTTTTATCTTTAAGTGATGACGTGTTTTTCTAAAAGGAAACTCTACCTTGATTTTAGGTTTTGTAAGTTTTAATGTACAATTTTATTAATCAAATTGGTTTCTTGGAAATATCTTGAAGTTTTTTCTAGTAATCAGAAAACTCTCTAGTTTAATTCTCATGATATTTTATGTGCACATGACATGTGGGGCCCTCACCACTATTGTAAAAGATGTTTACGTTTAAATAAAATATACTTTTTACTTACATTCGTACATACTTTCATACCTAAAGCCTATATCAATGAATATTTTGGGACGATTTTTGGCTTTGTAGGACACAATTTGCACTTTTCCGTGGAAGAAACCGGGAAAAAATGAAATGCTGATTTTATGCTTCACTCGTTAAAGCTAATAATTAATAATGCAAATTTTGAACGGCTTCAAATTTAATATTCTTGCCTCTTATAACATATTGGTCTCTTCAAAGCTGATGTTTATTATTGGATTGTTTGAATTGGTTTAGGGTTAAGTATGAACTAATTTTTTTCAACAAGTCGGCCGTCTCCACCGAGGCAGGGTGACTCAAAAAGAAAATCCCCAAAAAGAAAATACTTTCATCATCATTCAACACTTTCACCACACTCATACAAAATCACTGTCTTTGCAGAGGCTCAGATACGACAGCTGAAAATAAGTCCCCCCCAGCTGTCACTATCTCAGACCCTTCCTTTAAAGTGCAGGCATTGTACTTCCCATTTCCAGGACTCAAGTCCAACTAAATCAATTAACTGGTTTCCCTGAATCCCTTCACAAATGTTACCCTGCTCACACTCCAACAGATCGTCAGGTCCCAAAACCATTTGTCTCCATTCACTCCTATCTACACGCTCACACAGCTTGCTGGAAGTCCAAGCCCCTCGCCCACAAACCTCCTTGCCCCCTCCCTCCAACCTTTTCGAGGACGACCCTACCCCGCCTTCCTTCCCTACAGGTAAAGAGGGAATATAAATGCATAAATTCAAGGATTATGGGAGTAAAATAAAACTTGGATGTGAAAAGTGGGTTATAGTAAGTGTTTATGCACCTGGAGGGTGCATAAACACTTACTATAACCCCTCATATCCAACCATTTCACTCCATATCCTTAATTGCATTTATATTCCTCTTTACCTGCCATAACTGATTATTCAACATTATTGCCACTCCTTCTTTAGCTCTAACTCTATTTGAAACCCTACCTATCCCATTTATTTCTCCCCACTGAAACTCTCCTACCCCTTCAGCTTTGTCTCATTTAAGCCAGGACATCCAGCTTCTTTTCATTCATAACATCTACAATCATCTCTTTTCTTATCATTCGCACAACATCCACGCACATTCAAACATCCCACTTTGACGGTTTTCTACTTTTTCTTTTTAGTAAATCTATACAGGAAAAGGGGTTACTAACCCATTGTTCCCGGCATTTTAGTTGACTTTTACAACACGTAGCTTACGGAGGAAAGATTCTTATTCCACTTCCCATGGATATGAAAGGAAAAGCAATAAGAACAAGAACTATTAAGATAAAATCAAAGAAAACTCAGATGAGTGTGTATACAATAAACGTGACATGTTTGCGTAGTGTGACCTAAGTGTAAGTAGAGTAACAAGACGTACCTGAAATCTTGCATGTTTTATGAGACAGAAAAAGACACCAGCAATCCCCATCATTAAAACAATTACAGGCTTTCGTTTACACTACTTTAAGGTGTACCTCCCTGGGGGGGTTGCTGTCACCAACCTTC
>WNWK01022389.1:0-32631 GCA_009830355.1 Cherax destructor
GTTCCACCCAAAAATATTCAAAAAAAAATACATTTTAATTATAGTTCTACATACACAAAACAACATTTTTAAAAACTATAAATACTACTACTAATACTAAATAAAAAAAAACAGATTAATAAATAACTTTTATTACCTTTATTAAAGGGAGTTGCAGGATCTGGAAAAAGGAGGACACGGGGGGAATGTGTTAGTGTTTGGAAGGGAACCCCCACCCCCTGCATGAATGCTACACCCCCTGCGTAAATGCTACACCACTGCATAAATGCTACCCCCCTGCCTGCCTACACCCCCCTGCATAATGCTACACCCCCTGCTGAATGCTACACCCCCCTGCATGAATGCTACATTCCCTGCATGAATGCTACACCCCCTGCATGAATGCTCACTCCCTGTATGAATGCTACCCCCTGCATGTCTGCTACACCCCCTGCATAATCTACACCCCCTGCATGAATGCTCCACTGGGGTGCCATGGGGAACCCTTTTTTGGGACCCATGGTGACTTATTTCACAGTGACAATCACTGAACCAGCAAAAACAAAACAAAATTTTGTGAATGTTTGAAAGAGCGCTGGGTAATGTTCTCTCTTTTAAAAAAGCTAGACTGGCGTCCTGCGCAGGCGGGGGCAGGCGGACAGGTCGGGTACGGTTTGCCACGAAAAAAATATTTTGCAAAAAAAGCGTTCGTTACACGATTTGTTTGTTATTGGAGCGTTCGTTAGTCGGGGTCCACTGTATATAGAAAGCCCCTTTTTTGCTGAGCTTTTTGGGAAAATTAGGTCAGTGTCCCAGATCGCCCCAAATCAATCGACTAACACCCAGGTACCCTTTTTACTGATGGGTGAACATAAACAACAGGTGTAAAAACCGCCCAAAGACAGACAGACAGAAAGACAGGCAGATAGCAGAGACAGAGCTAGACAGACAGACAGATGGATGTAAAGTGAGAACAAATAAAAAAAAATATGCCAAAGGGTTTACTGGGAGCAATGCATGATCAGCAATATTGAGGACATTGAGGACAGGTGACTGCCCCTCAGCAGTGACAAGTGACTGCACCGCAGCAGTGACAAGTGACTCACCATCAGCAGTGGGAAATGACACTTGTTGACACCATACTTTAAGGGGTTTTGTATACTTCTAAAAAAATTGCTGGGACATATAAATAATTTATATATATTTCTAGACAAAATATGTGACCCGGTAGTGTTTGTTACCTGTCAGTATGCTTGTGACTGATCACTATTTCCGTACCTAATATTAGGCAGAACAAATATTGGCTATAAAAAACACAAGAACTACTACAAATTGTAATTATCAGAACAAAAAAAAAACTAAAATTTAAAAAAATATGAAAAAAAAGATAAGGAACATTTCTCAAAAGGCAGGACTCCAACTTCCGCAGGTGAGCATCCAGCTCCACCGCCGCCTTATATCTCGGTAAATACTGCCCCCAATTTTTTTTACATTACACACAGAATGTTGCCCTTTTTTTTAAAAAAAAAATCAAAATTTTGGGTACTACTAGCAGTAAAATTCGATCTATGTTTGGACATTTAAAAGGGGTTAATTAAAGCCAACATTATACAAATGCTCCTAACTTTATTATGATGCCATGATATTTCACTTTACGAGGGTGGAACTTAGGATTTTTTAACTTTACAATGGTTTGACTTAGGATAATTTAACTTTACAATGGTTCCTTTACGTGGTTCAATTTTACAATATTTAAACTCAATTTTCCCTTCAATATTTCAATTTTACAATGGTTCAATTTTACAATATTTCGACTTTTGGTTCAACACAATATTTCATTTTTGCAATAGTTCAACTTACAATATTTCAACTTTACAATGGTTCAACACAATTTTTCCCTTTACAATTGTTCAACTTACAATATTTCAACTTTACAATGGTATGGCAGCAATTTTTGGAGATAAAACACAAGATAATTACCAACATGAAGGCAGCAAGTCCCTAACTTGTATTCATTTATTATTTTAATACTTCAGTGGACCCCAGTTTGAAAGGTTCTTATTTCGAAAATCGTTTTTCGAAAGTTTTCGATTTCGGGGAATCGTAAAATGGCTCGTTTTTTAAGATTAGCCTGCCCCCGCCTGCCCGCCCTGCGCGGCGCAGATCCGCCAGTGGCGTTGTTTACCATTGAGAACATTACCAGCGCTCTTTCAAACATTCACTACATTTGGTGTTTTTTTTGGGGGTTTTAGTGATTGTCACTGTGAAATAATCACCATGGGTCCAAAAAGCTTCCTAGTGGCACCCCTGTGGTAAAAAAAGTGGGGAACACCATCAAACTGAAGAAAGAGATTATAAAAAAATATGAGAGTGGCGTACATCTGAGTGATCTTGCCAGGATGTACAAAAAAACCCCTATCTACTATCAGCTCTACCCGGGCAAGAAATTAGATAAAGGCAGCTAATGTTGAAAAGGGGGTTGATATGTTAATGAAAAATAGATCGAAAACAGTGGATGAGGTTGAGAAGTTGTTGTTGGTGTGGATCCATGAAAAAAGGGGTGGGTGATAGTATTTCCATGGCGAAAATTTTTGGGAAAAGGCAAGGAAGTTGCAGCAGATCTTGTCGAGACAATGCCTGAAACCAGTGGTAAAGGGATTTTAAAGCCAAAAGGCTGGTTTGACAGGTTTAAGAAACGTGTGGCATCACAGTTTTGGGGAGTGGTGAGCAGCCAGCTCAGACAAACGGCAGCTGAAAAATTTGTGCAAATTTCCCGGGGTTCGTAGAGGCTGAAAATTCCCCCCCAACAAGTGTTTAACTGTGAAAACAGGCCTGTTTTGGAAGAAAATGCCCAACAGGACCTACATTACTCAGGAGGAAAAGGCACAGCCAGGACCGTCTATGAAAGCAGGCTAACTCTTATGATGTGTCCCAATGCCAGTGGTGATTTTAAAGGGTTTTTACTGGTTTTCACTATGAAAACCCCGACCCTTAAGAATCACAGTGTTGACAAGAATAATTTTGTGTGCATTGGAAGGCTAACACCAAGGCATGGGTCCTCGGGATTTTCAAGGAATGGGTGACTGGAGTGTTTGGCCCTCGGAAGAAAACCTCTTGGAAAAGAAATTGCCACTCAAGTGCCTCCTGATACTGGGCAATGCTCCTGCTCACCCTCACAACATGCAAGAGTTTTGTCTACAAGTTTAATTTAATCAAGGAAGTTCTTTCCCCCTAACACCACTTCCTTCCCGCCCATGGACCAGCAGGTCATTTCCCAAATTCAAGAAATTGTAAACCCAAAACACTGTTTGAAAAGTGCTTTAAATGACCTCGGGCACTGCGTTGACCCCCAAAAGAGTTCTGGAAAAATCACTTAAATTTGCTTTCATACGCCTTATAGGTAAGGCTTGGGAGGAGTGACTTCAGGACTTTTAACCCGCTTGGAGACCATTGTGGGGTTTGTCCAACAGAGGGATTTTGAAGGATTTGAGGCTGACCCTGACCTTGACCCCGACGACCCGGGCCCGTTGTGGATTTTTTGGCATTGGGGGCAGCCTGGGGGTTTGGGGGTGAGTGGTGAGGATGTGGGAAAAGTTGGTGGAGGAGCACAGGGGAGCTAACAACTGAAGAGCTGCAAGAGCTTCATCTGGAACACAACAGCCACAGCTGAGGTTATTGCTTCAAAGGAGGAGGGGGGAGACAGAAGGAGGTGCCCTTTTTGTCTTAAAGGGGATGTGTAAAGTGGAATGAGTTGCAGACATTTGTTGAAAGACATCACCCCGAGCAAGCTGAAATGAGCCTTCTGTGCAGCCACTTCAGTGACAACCATTTGCCTTCAGGGAAAATGTTGAAGGGTCCCAGAAACAGAGGACCTGGACAGTTCTTTTCCAGGCAGGGGTTTGGTGACTCTCAAACTGGTCCTAGTGGCATTAAAAGACCAAGAAGGGGAAATAACCCCAGAGGGGACTTGTTTCCTGAAGTCCTTTTTGGGGGGGGATTTCCCCCTTCCCAAACCCCTAACTCCTGCCCCCCATCACAACTCTACCTTCCAGATGCCTGCAACTCTTCAATAAAGGTAAAAATGTTTTTATATATATATATTGTTTTTTAAATTTTGTAGGGAAAATTTTTGTGGACGGATTAAAGATTTTCTTATTTCTTATGGGGAAAAAATTTGGGTTTAATTTCGTAAACTTCGTGTTAATATAGCTCCTGGAATGGATTAAATTCTACTCAGGGGTCCACTGTATTTATTAGTTACAGTAATTATTTGTTTATTGGCTTTTACACAGTAGTTTTTTTCTGACTTATTGATTTAACATGTATTAATATTCGCTTGGGTTTTACAACTTATGGGTTCATGCATGACATCTTAGTGTCCGGACCACTTGTCTTTATATTCAACAGGATATTTTCAACTTAGGTGGTTTTTCAGGGTGTAACCCCCAAGGCGGCGCATCCACCTTTTTTCTAACATGCCACTGTTTCCCAGGTATCGACTCAGGGGTTTCACCAAAACCCAATTTTAAATTGGCGGTATCCATCCCGGCAAAGTGGCCAAGTTGACTGGCCATACCTACCGTTCCTCTACCCCATGCCCCCTGATGGCGGGGCCATTGTCACTGGTCCCGGTGATGAAACCTTGCGATTCTGGAATGTCTTCAGCCCCGTTCACAAAGGTAAACACAGTAAGCCTCACTTACAAACACGTTGAAATCTTCTGTTTTTTTGTATAGTATTTTATTTTTTTTTTTTTTTTTTTTTTTTTTTCAACAAGTCGGCCGCTCCCCCCGAGGCAGGGTGCCCCAAAAAAGAAAGAAAATCCCCAAAAAAAAAAAAATTTTATATCATTCAACACTTTTACCACACTCATACATAATCACTGTCTTTGCAGAGGAGTAGATACTACATGAGAAAAGCCCCTCCCAGCTGTCACTATCTCAGACCCCCTCCTTTAAAAAGTGCAGGCATTGTACTTCCCTTTTCCCAGGACTCAAGTCCAACAAAACAATTAACTGTTTCCCTGAATCCCTTCCCCTGTTACCCTGCTCACACTCCAACAGATCGTCATGCCCCAAAACCATTCGTCTCCACCTCCTATCTAACACGCTCAAAATGCTTGCGGGAAGCCAACCCCTCGCCCACAAACCTCCTTTACCCCTTCCCCCCAAACCCTTTTTCTAGGCGACCCCTCCCCCCCTTCCTTCCCTACAGATTTATACGTCTCCAAGTCATTCTACTTTGATCCATTTTTAAATGACCAAACCACCTCAACAACCCCCCTTCAGCCCTCTGACAAATACTTTTAGTAACTCCACACCTTCTCCCCAATTTCCCATTCCGAATTTTCTGCATAATATTTACACCCACATTGCCCTTGCAGGACATCTCCCCTGCCTCCAGCCTCCTCCTCGCTGCAGCATTTGCAACCCATGCTTCACACCCATATAAGAGTGTTGGTACCACTATCTTTTGACATTCCCTTCTTTGCCTCCATGGATAACGTTTTTGTCTCCACAGATACCTCAAAAGCCCCCCCCACCTTTTTTTCCCCATCAATTCTTGGTTAACCTCATCCTTCATAAACCATCTGCTGACACATCAACCCCCCAAAATTTTGAAAAAATTTCTTTTCCATAATCCCTCTCTCCAATGTGATTCCCAATTTTCTTTATTTAAATGTTTTATACCTCATCACCTTACTCTTATCTATGTTCACTTTTAACTTTCTACCTTTAAAATCTCCCCAAAATCGCCATAACCTTTTCAACTTTTCTTTAGAATCTCCCCTAAGCACAGTATCATCAGCAAAAAAACTTTTCCTCCCCTTTTTCATTTAATTCTCCATAATTTAATCCCCCCCCTCTCCCCAACACCCTAGCATTTACTTTTTACAACCCCATCTATAAATATATTAAACAACCATGGTGACATTAAAAACCCTGTCTAAGACCTACTTTTCCGGGAAGTAATCCCCCTCTCCACCCCCCTAACCTGAGCCTCACTATCCTCAAAAAAACTTTTTGCCTTCAGTAACTTTCCTATTCCATCCCCTTGAACATTTGCCACATTTCCCTACCCACTCTTCATATCCCTTTTTCTAAATCCATAAATGCAAAAAAACTTCTCTACCTTTATAAAAACTGTTAAATATATGCTTCATGTAAACACTTGATCTACACATCCCCTACCCATTATTATATTTTTTTTTTATTAAAAATCAGCAGTCCCCCAAAAACAGGGTGGAAAAAGAAAACTTTCATCATCATTCACCCCTCACTGTCTTGCCAGGGGGCATGCTTACATTACAGTTATAAAACTGCAACATTAACACCCCTCCTTCAGAGTGTACACATTGTACTTCCCATCTCCGGGACTAAAGTCGGGTCCGGTTTCCCTGAATCCCTTCATAAATGTTGCCTTGCTCACCTCCAACAGCAGGTCAAGCCCCAAAAAATATTTTTATAATATCATTAAAAAAATTTGCAAGGGTTAGTGGATGAGTTTGGGGGGGTGTGTAAAGGTGAAAGTTGAAATTGAATATGGATAAGAGAAAGGTGATAGTATACCCAACGATTTGATAAAAAAAATTGGGGTATCACTTTGGGAAAGGGAAAAGGGGATGGAAGAATAAAATTTTTCCCAGATTTTGGGGGGTTACTTGTCAGCAGATGGGATAAAGGGGTTTTGGGGTTACCCATAGAACTGATAAAGGGGGAAAAAGGGGGTGGTGGTTGGGGATCTGTGGAGTAAAAAACGTTATCCATGGAGGCAAAAAGGGAATTAAAAGAAAAGGGGGCCCAACACTCTTATATGGCTTTGAAGCATGGGTTGAAAAATTTTGCAGTGAGGGGGAAAGGCTGGAGGCAGTCTGCCCCTTTTAAGGGCATTGTGGTGTAAATTTATGCAGAGAATTGTGTGTGGAAATTGGAGGGGGGAAATTTAAAAGTATTAGTCAGGGGGGTAAATTGGGGGTTTTTGGGGCTTTTAAAAAAAGGGGAAAAAATAGAAGCGGGAAACTTTAAAAAATTTTGGGGGGAAAAAGGGGGGGGGGAAAAAGGGGTTTGGGGGGGGGGGGAAAAAGGAGGTTTTGGGGGAAACTTGGATTTTCCCCGTGTGGCGTGAGATAAGTAAAAGGAGGCAAAATTTTTTCCCCGGCTGGGGTTGGCAGGGTAAATTTTGGGGGGTTCGGGGAAAAATGGTTGTTGGACTTGAGCCCGGGAAAATTTTCAATCCCATTTTAAAAAGGGGGGTTTTGGATATTGGTAGTTTGGAGGCGCTAAACTTAATATCTGAGCGCCTCTGAAAAAGGCAGGATTATGTATGAGTGATGGTGAAAGTGTTGAATAAAGATGAAAGTTTTTCTTTCTTTCTGGGTCCCCCTCCTCGGGGGGAAATAAAATATCATTATCCATTTACCAGGCCATGTAGTGTATTTAAGTCTTTTATTGCTATACACAGCTATTATTATATCTTGTATATAAATTTCATTATCCTTTTATCAGGCCATTTAGCCCCCTCTAGGTCTGTGCCATAGTACTATGGTTTTGAGCTCAGGGTCCCTCACATAAACCTACATCATTGGGCCCAGGGTTCATCACAGTTCTGTGTCATGAGCTCAGCTCACTCACATAAGCTGTGAGCAGTAAATTTTGGCCTAGATAAAAGGGGAAATGGGTCTGTGGGTGGGGTGTGCCCCAAACCCCCAAAAAAATTTTCCCCCACATTGCATGATGGGAAAACAAAACTGTGACCGTGTGTATGGTTTAAAATAGTGACTTTGTGGTGTATTTTTTGGGCGGTTTTTATGGTTGTATTCTTGGTTTCATTTGACAGAATGGAAGATATATTACAGAAACAAAGATAATATTGATTGGTTTCCATACAAAAATTGCTCGAAATTGAGCTCAAAGTAGCAGAAATATTAAATTTTTGTCCCAAAATTCCAGAGGACACAAATTATGTTACTCTTCCAATACGTGTTCAACTGGCCAGTCTAAAAAAAGTGTTCATAAATGTGCTGAAATTATTTATACAATTATTACAAATGCAGTAGTCTGCATAACAGTAAATCTTCTATTTTTGTGTGAATAAGAATTCAAAATGGGGGAAAACAAGTGTAATATAGGAGAGGCCTGGAGAAGCCTGAGAGGCCTGGAAGGGGAGGCCGGGGGAAGCCTGAGGGGGGGCCGGAGAAAAGCCTGGGGGGAGGCCAGTTGAGGCCTGGAGAAGCCTGGAGAGGCCTGAGGAGGCCTGGTGTATGATTAATTAACAGAGGAAGTGTTTTAGTTCCAGCAGTGTCTGCATTGTTTATTCTGGGAAAATTTTTAAAATTAGGCTTCTTTTTTAAATTTTGGGGAAAATTTGGGTAATTACTGATTTCTGATTATTTGGTAGTGAAAGTAGGTAAATGGGCGGTTTCTTGTGCTCAGTCAATAAATGGAAGGCATACTAGTGAAATAGCTAAGAGTTCGGTCGACTGGAACAATGGAATTGGCCAAAAATAGGGATCAAAGTGGGCAAAAACCCCATGTGTAAATATTGCAGAGACCGCTCACTTTTCACCAGTATAATTCCCCAAGTCTTCCATAAAATTTTGTACTTTTGGTGTTAATATCTTCGGAAAAATATTCTCTATTTCATAAATATACATTTTTTTTTAAATTTTTTGGCCCCCGAGAGCAGTTTCAGATCAGGGGGCTAGACCTGAAAGGGTTAAAATATTTTCGTCCTTGGCTTATAGTGAGTGGTAAAAATATTCCTTATAGGAAGTCTGAATAAATGAAGAATGGCTGTAATTAAAATCTGCTGCATTAGCAAAATGCCGTAAACCAAATCTTCCCTAAAGCAAAACGTTGTAAAACAAAATGCTGTAAAGCAAAGCGCTGTAAAGCGGGGCTGTCCTGTACAGTAAGTCCTCAACCTACAAATACGTTGGGATCCTGTATTGTGTATAATATTCATAATACAGGAAGTCTTCAACTTAGAAACATGTTGGGGACTTTTTGTATTAGGAAAATAATGAATTTTTCACAATACAAAGATTCTCCATGTTCATAAGTTGAGGACTTATTGTATAGGTCTTGTTCGGCATTCCCGCGACCAGCCGGGAATTGAACCCAGGAAAATTGAGCTGGACTCCTGTGAACCTTGTTAACCTGACACCTTAGACCAGCGCACCACCATGCTGCATACATCAGGGGCAAAATGATGCCAACATTCGTGCTCTTGGAAACTAAGGGAAAAATTTCATTCTCCGGTTGGAACACCAGTCTTTGTGAAACAGTACGTGTCTGATACCGCTTCCTTCTGTGAGTGTCTTATACTTGTTTTTACTAACCAAACCCTTTCCCAGTATTATACTAATACCCGTGTCAGGAAACACCTGCCCGGGTTTCCCTGACTTACCAAACCCTCCATAATGAAAACCTGTATCAGGAAACACCGGTCTGATACTCATAAAAAGATTTTGTAAATATACATGTATAATGCTTTTTCATGTTTTTTTGTGTCATTTTCATGTATTTTTTTTTTTTTTTCATATTCATTTTTTTCTGTATTTTCACGTATTTTTGCATATTTTCATGTATTTTGTGTATTTTCATGTATTTAAATATATGTAACATTTTTCTATTTCTTTTCAGGAGTCGAAGTCTGTGTTGAACTTGTTCACATCTCTCGAAAACCCAAAGGTTCATAGAACTTAGCCAAGTTTGTGGGACTTTAGCCAAGTTCACGGAACTTAAGCCAAGTTCAGGGAACATTAGCCAAGTTCATGGAACAATATCCAAGTTAATGGAACTTGAACAAAGTTTTTGGGGCTTTATCTAAGTTCGTGAGATGATAACCAGGTTCACAAAAATTGATCCCAAATTGCTGGAACTTGATCCGAGTTGCGGGAAATTTTCAAAGTTGCTAGGACTTGATCGAGTTGACGGAACTTGATCAAGTTGCTGGAACTTGATCCAAGTTGCTGGGCGTGATCCCAGTTGATGGAACTTGATCCAAGTTGCTGGGAAAATATTATAAGTTTGATGTAAATAAAGTTATTAATTGGTGTCGTATGTATGTATGTATACTCAAGTCTTGCATATATATGTATTGTATTATATTGTATATACATTATTGTATTTTTTTCCCGTATATTCTTTCTGTTGGGGTTTCTTTTGTTCTTTATTGTTCTTGTGTTGTTCTTTGGCAGAACTTTGTCAAGTTTATGAGAACTTAAAGTTTGTGTTGGCTTGTCTTTAATTGTGATGTGTTGTGTGTGTGTGTTTTGTGTGTGTGTGTGTGTGTGTACTCAATTGTGGTTGCAGGGGTTGATTCATGGGTCCTGGCCCCCCTCTTACTGGTCGCTACTGGTTTTCTATCCTGCTCCATGGGCTTTATCATACCTCTTTTAAAGATATGTATGGATCCTGCCTCCACTACATCACTCTCCAGGTGTTCCACTTCCTGACAACTCTGTAGCTGAAGAAATACTTCCCCAACATTCCTGTGTCATCTGAGTCTTCAGCTTCTACTTGTGACACCTAGTTGCTTTGTCCCATCTCTGTAACATCCTGTTCCTATCCACCCTGTCAATTCCTCTCAGTATTTTTATATTTATGTTCTCCCCTATCCCTCCTGTCCTCCAGTGTCGTCAGGTTGATTTCCCTTAACCTTTTCCCTTTTAGGACATACCCTTAGTTCTCTTAACCTCTCCTTGTTGGACATGCTCCTTAGTTCTCTTACCTCTCCTCATAGGAAATACCCCTTAGTTTCCTTAACCCTCCTTATTGGACATATCCCTTAGCTCAGGACCAGTTTTATTTGAAACCTTTTCACTTTCTCCTAGTTTCTTGACATAACAAAAAAAAGGCACAATACCGTTACTGGAACAATACACAAATAACCCGCATATAGAAGAGAAAAAGCTTACGACGACGTTTCGGTCTGACTTGGACCGTGTGACTTTATAAATTGTCCAAATTGGACGAAACATTGTCTTAGCTCCTCTCTTCTTGTGCGGAGTTATTGTGTATTTTCTTGACATGATTGACCAGGTGTAGATTTCACACTGGCGCTGCATACTCCAGTATAGGCCCGACATACATAATGTAGAGTCTTGAATGATTCCTTACTCGGGTGTCGAAATGCTATTCTCAAGTTTGCCAGACACCCATATGCTCCAGCAGTTATTTGGTTGATGTGCACCTCAGGAGATGTGAGGTTTGCAGTCTTTGGCCCCCTAGCCTGTACTCTGTGGTTTGTTTGACCTTCCCAATCTTCATGACTTTGCACTTGGTGGGATTTGCTCCAAAGGCCAGTTGTTGGACCAGGTTTTCCCAGTCTGTCCAGATACCCTTGTAGTTCTGCCTGATCCTCACCCAATTGAATTCTTCGCATTAGCTTCATATCATCTGCAGACAGGGACACCTCTGAATATATCCTTTCTGTCATGTCATTCACATAAAACAGAAACAGCACTGGACCGGACTGACCCTTGTGGAACCCCGCTCTGACCCTCATCATGTACCAACACTCATTGTTTCCTTCCTGTCAGGTATTCTCTGATCCATTGTAGTACTTTCCCTGCTATTCCTGCCTGCTCCTCTAGCTTTTCAACCAGTCTTTTGGGTTTACTGTGTCAAAAGCCTTCTTGCACTCCAAGAAGATGCAGTCTACCTCCTCTCTCCCCTGTCTTACTTCCGTTACCTTGTTGTAGAACCCCTGTAGGTTTGTGACACAGGATTTTCCTTCCCTGAAGCTGTGCTGGTTTTCATGTATGAGCCTGTTCCTTTCTAGGTGCTCCACCACTCTTCTGATAATCTTCTCCATAACTTTGCATACTATACATGTTAGCAGCACAGGTCTATTAGTTTAGTCCAGCCTGTCTAATCTCCTTTCTTAAAAGTGGGACTACATTTGCCGTCTTCCACACCTCAGGTAGCTGTCCTGTTTTGATAGATTTATTGAGGGTTATTGTAAGTGGCAAAATGGCATCTGCTCCTCTCCCCAGGACCCACAGAGAGAGGTTATCTGGGCCCACCCCCTTTTTGAGGTATTTAGTTCACCTCACAGTTTCTTCTCCTTGGTTGTGTGCAGTGTGTCCAGCACTTGATGGTTCACCTTTTCCCCTCGGTTTGCTAAAGCCTCTGTCTCCCTGTGAATACCTCCCAAAATCTTGATCGGGGTTTTTCCATACTTCCTGGTGTTTCCTGTGATCTCCCTCCTTTCTTCCTCAACCTGATTTCCTGGTCCTTGACTGTTGTTTTCCTCCTTTTGTGGCTGTACAACAACTTTGGATTTTGATGCTATGTCATTCTTGTATTGACACTGGGTTTCTCTCCTTATCCATGCATATTAAATTTCCCTGGCACTACAGCTCAACTCCTTTTTTTCCTGGCTCCTTTCCCTTTCCCTTACTTTTTTCATGCTCTTAATACACTTGACTTTGGCCTCTCCACATCTGAAAACCCAAAGGGGCTCATCTGGTCTTCCCATTTTTTTGTTGCCCTTGGTATGAACTTCTCCCCTGCCTCCACTTTGTGGTTAGGTGTTCCCTATTTCATTTACTATTTTTCCCTCACTCGCTTACCCACTGCACCTCATGTTTTTTTGTTTCTGCTTCACTCTCCATTATTGACTCTTATGTATTCAAAACTCAAAGGGCTACGTGATTGCTAGCACCTAGGGGCCTTTCGTGTGTGATATCTCCCTATGTCTAAACTGTTCAAGGTAATCGAGGTCAGCCTTTCTTGGTTCATTATCTTCTTTCTCTGGTTGTGCCCTAACATGTTGGTACATACAGTTTTCCAAAATACCACCTCCAGAATCTTGGCTCTGCATGTCTCCGGTCTCCCATGTGGCTCCAGATTCTCTCAGACAAATCTCGTGGTTAAAATCCCCTATGATGAGAAATTTTGCCCCTTTTGTGGGCCCTTCGGCCATCATTCTGTTGGTCTCATCATACTCTTGGAGCCTCCTGCCTTTTGGTGGTGGGTTGTTTTATCTGTTTTTTTCACTTGGTGTATGTGTGTGTGAATGATATGTATGTTGTATGTGTGTGTGTTGTATTTGTTACTGTAGTATCTTCCTCCTTATCTTTTTAGTCAAACATTAAAGATACTCTAGTATCTTTATCTTGTAGTCTACAACATTAAAGATACTTTAGTATCTACCAAATTCTTATTGAAGACTAAGCCTACTAAAAAGTTACTATTTTAAATTTTTCACACATCCTTATAGGCCTACCTTTTCCCAATTTTTGTATATTATTTAAACTAAAATGAGAATATATTATATTTCAAGGTCTTGTATTTTACCTTGTGTATATCCCTGTTTTACTTGGACAAGTGCTGTACAATAATATATATACTTGGACAAGTGGTATACACACTCCTCTCTATATCTTTTTTTCTTGGATATTATCTTTCCTGATGTTGGGTCTTTTTAAACTTCCAGATTATTATAGCTTCCAAAATTATACTCAGAATTTTTTTTTTATAGTGTGGGAGGACAGGATAGAGAGTGAGTGATGCTCTGGTTTCTTCCCTTTCACCTCCTCCTCCGCTCTTCTTCTTATGAGGTTTTGATGCTTATTGTGGTTTTCTTGGTGATCAGAGGCTCTTCTTACTTCTCTACCCCTCCATGTTTTAAATACAGGCACTCTCACTCATTTTGTCATTGCACTCACGTGGCTTGGTGGTCCAAGTGGCTTGGAGTGTCTTCGACACTCTGATACACAGCTCTGACCAGGAATTCTGAGGAACAGCATAGAGGGAGTGTAGGTAGTGGTGAGTGGTGTTGGTGTGAGATGAGCATGGGTGAGACAAGGAAACACTCTTGCATAGATGTCTCAGTTTGTTCCTCGTCTGCACTTCATCTAGTCTGTGCTCCCCAATTTATGTGACTGATCATTTTTCTGTCTTATCATTTGTATTCTTGACCTCCTGGCAGTTTGAACAGGCAAATTGGGTCATTTACTCACGTCAGACTGTTTTTAGTAAGAAACGGTCTTCTTTATCCTCAACTGCTGACCTATTACAACTATTCTTGTCCTCGGTTTTAACTGCAGCCTCGAATACAATCCCTCAAACCTCAGGTAGGCAGCCTCAAAAGTGTGTGCCTTGGTGGTGGCCTGCTTGTGCTTGTGCGAGTATATTTGAAACGCACTGCATACGGCAGATATCATTACAATAGGACCACGAGCAACTCCTTGATTTTAAGCGGGCGAGCGGTTGCCTGACATGTCATCCATGAAGCTAAATGCACTTGTTGGCAGGATTGTTTCTGCCATTACTTTGACTTCTCTATGAGTGCAGTTTGGAAAAAAAGTACGAATTTTGGTGGCATATGCTTTCCAGACTCGACTCCCGTTCTTAGGGTTGCCTGTGTCAGCATTGCAAGACCTCTTGAAGTTTCCATGGAATGGAAATCATTATGTCTGTATCTTTCAAGGGCTCCATCTATGTCCCTCATTTCTTTAATCCAGTCTGCCAGAGTTACTGCCCTTAGACTTTACTTCTAGCAGAGAAGAATCTTATAACATGTCTTTTACACTTCAAGAACTGAGTAAAAACGCTTTCTGCTTGAAGATTGTCGGCAGCTGGACCTGATGATGACATTCATATTCATATGCTTTAGCATTTACAGCCGTCAGTCCTCATAGTCTCTTACATCTTTTTAATCTTATTTGGTCACAAGGAGTTCTTTCCCAGCTGTGGAAGACTACCGTTGTTTTTCCTTTTCACAAACCAGGAACTTCAGGCCATGATGCCTCACACTATCGTCCCTTTTCTCTTACCAGTACAGATTGCAAGGTGATGGAACGTCTAGTAAATAGACATTTGGTGTGGTATTTAGACATAATAGTCGTTTCACTCATCAATTTGGCTGTCGTAAGGGCCACTGCACTATCTCCATGGTACCTGCATGGCTACCGTTTCCTTGAATGTAATATGGTCAGATTTCTCGACCTTCTCTTTGATCGCCGGTTATCGTGGAAACCTCACATTACCTCCCTAAAACAATTTGCCCCAGGTTATCCTGGGGTCACTCCAGGTTATCCTGGGTGACTCTAGGTTATTCTAGGGTGACTCCAGGTTATTCTAGGGTGACTCCAGGTTATTCTAGGGTGACTCCAGGTTATTCTAGGGTGACTCCAGGTTATTCTAGGGTCACTTCAGGTTATCCTGGGGTGACTCCAGATCCCATCCCCTGGGTGACTCAGGATTATCTGGGTGACTCAGATTATCCTGGGTGACTCCAGGTTATCCTGGGTGACTCCAGGTTATCTGGGTGACTCAGTTCCCTCTATGCTCAGGTTATCTAGGGTGACTCCTGGTTATCCTAGGAGTGACTCCAGGTTATCCTGGGGGTCTCCAGGTTATCCTGGGTAACTCAGGTTATCTGGGATAACTCCAGGTTATCCTGGGAAACTCCAGGTTATCCTGGGAAACTCAGGTTATCCTGGGAAACTCCAGGTTATCCTGGGAAACTCCAGGTTATCCTGGGGAAACTCCAGGTTATCCTGGGGAAACTCCAGGTTATCCTGGGAAACTCCAGGTTATCCTGGGGAAAATCCAGGTTATCTGGAAACTCCAGGTTATCTTGGGGAAACTCCAGGTTATCCTGGGGAAACTCCAGGTTATCCTGGGAAACTCCAGGTTATCCTGGGAAACTCCAGGTTATCCTGGGGAAACTCCAGGTTATCCTGGGAAACTCCAGGTTATCTGGGAAACTCCAGGTTATCCTGGGGAAACTCCAGGTTATCCTGGGAAACTCCAGGTTATCCTGGGAAACTCCAGGATATCTGGGAAACTCCAGGTTATCCTGGGAAACTCCAGGTTATCCTGGGAAACTCCAGGTTATCCTGGGGAAACTCCAGGTTATCCTGGGAAACTCCAAGTTATCCTGGGAAACTCCAGGTTATCCTGGGGAAACTCCAGGTTATCCTGGGAAACTCCAGGTTATCCTGGAAACTCCAGGTTATCCTGGGAAACTCCAGGTTATCCTGAGTTTTCTGGTTATCCTAGTTCACTCCAGGGTTATCCTAGACCACTCTAGGGTTATCCTTGGGTGTCTCCAGGTTATCCTAGGGTGACTCCAGCTTATACTGGGCGGCTTCAGCTTATCCCCGTTGACTACAGGTTATCCTGGGTTCACTCCAGGTTATCCTAGGGTGACTCCAGGTTATCTGGGGGGTCTAGGTTATCGGAAACTCCAGGTTATCCTGAAACTCCAGTTATCCTGGGAAACCCCCAGGTTACTCGGGGGAAACTCCAGGTTATCCGGGGGAAACCCCAGGTTATCCGGGGAAACTCCGGGTTACCCGGGGGAAACCCCGATTATCCAGTTTTCGGGATATCCTAGGTTATTCTGGGTCACCCCAGGTTATCCTGAGTTTCTGGTTATCTGGTTCCTCGAGCCACTCTGGGGTTTAAATCCTTGGGTGTCCCCAGTTATCCTAGGGTGACTCCACTTATCTAGGCGGCTAGCTTATCCCGTTGACTGGTTATCCTGGGTTCACTCCGGGGTTATCTAGGGTGACTCCAGGTTATCTGGGGTCTCCGGGTTTCTGGGTGACTCCAGGGTTATCCTGGGAGTAACTCCAGATCCTGGGAAACTGAAGGTTATCCTGAAACCCCAGGTTATCCGGGAAACTCCAGGTATCCTGGGAAACTCAGGTTATCCTGGGGTAACTCCGGTTACCCAGGGTAACTCGGGTTATCGGGGCTAACCCCGGGGGGGGTAATCGGGAGGGGGCTCCGGGTATGGGGGGTAACTCCGTTTATGGGGGAACTCGGTTGGGAGGTAACTCGGGTTATCGGGGTAACTCCGGGTTATGGGGGTAACCCCGGGTTATCGAGGTAACCCCGGGTTATCGGGGGTAACTCCGGGTTACCCGGGGTAACCCCGGGTTATCGGACCCGGGTTAGGGGGGGGAGTAACCCCGGGTTATCGGGTAACTCGGGTTATCGGGGTAACCCCGGGGTTATCGGGGAACTCGGGTTACCCGGGGGTAACTCGGGTTACCCGGGGTAACTCCGGGTTTCGGGGTAACTCGGGTTATCGGGTAACCCCGGGTTATCGGGGGGTAACTCGGGTTACCCGAAGTCCCCGGGTTATCGGGGGTAACTCGGGTATCGGGGAACTCCGGGTTTTCGGGGTAACTCCGGTTGCCCGGGTGGCTCGGGTTATCCTGGGTGGCTCGGGTTATCCTCTGTATTATTTATTATTATAATCAAATAGAAGCGCAAAACCCCGGGGGTTATACAGCGCTGCAGGTTTTCAGGATGCAGGGAGAATGGGTTGTAAGGGGGAGATGGATGATTAGTAGGGTAGTTGCAGCGGGATGGTGGATAGTGCAGGGATAGGGGGTAGCAAGAGATCAAGGTGAAGGGATGAAAAAAGGTGCTAGGGTATAATCTTCAGAGTTTGTGTAGTAAGTCAGTTTCTGTAAAAGTCAACGGAGTCAGGATTAAAGGGGGTCCATCTGCGAGAAGGGAAGGTAAAGAAAGGGCCGCAGGCGAAGACGCCGTTGGGGGTAAATTCTGCGTGCTCGTTGATAGTGGCAGCCCAACAGAATATGTCGAACAGACACTGGGGACCTGACAATGCCCCAAGGGGCGGAGCCTCTCCCGAGATACCCGTGAGTAAGGCAGGGCGATGCGAAGACGGGAGAGTGTAGTCTCCCAGCCTGGCATTGGTGACAAGGAGGAGCCAGATTATTATTATAATCAAATAGAAGCGCTAAACCACAGGGTTATGCGCTGCAGGTTGTGTAGGATGCAGGGAGAGTGAGTTGTAAGGAGATGGACGATTAGTAGGGTATGGAGTGCTAGATGACGGTGGGAGTGAAAGTTGGAGGTTGCAAGAGATCGGGGTAAAAGGGACTGGGGGAGTGCTGAGGTATAATCTTCAGGTTTGTGTAGTAAGTCAGTTTCTGTAAAAAAGTCAACAAGAGAGTCAGGATTAAAGGAGGGTCCATCTGAAAGAAGGAAGGTAAAGAAAGGGCCGCAGAGCGAGCGTGTTGGAGGTAAATTCTCGTGTCGTTGTAAGTGGACAGCCCAACAGGATATTCGAACAGACACGGGAAACCCTGACTTCAAATTAAAATTCAAATTCAAATACTTTATTTCATGTAATACAAGGTGGGGGTACTTATAGTTATACATTAAAGTTGAAAACAAGATGGCCAAAAATATGCCTGGGTGTCCTAGGTTTTTCAGGCTGATCTTTGATAGGTTTTCTCAAACTATCAATGGATATACAGATTGTAAGGTTAGGTTTACAAATTTAGAGTACTGGAATTTAAACAATGAGAATTTAACAATTGGTATAAAAAGTTAGCAATTAGTTTATATATTAATGATAAAGGTGATATATTGGCATAATTAAATTCTATATTGGAGTATCTTAGGCAAAACTTATGACTAGCTTAAGTATTATGGGCAATAGTTGTATTAGAATTTTGGGTTTGAATTGCAAATTAAAGGGGGAAACACAGATATCAATAAGTGTATTTTGTTGTGGTTGTAATGTGAGGGGCAGGAGCCTCTCCGAGATACCCGTAGTAAGACGAGGGGGCCGATGCGAAGACGGGAGAGTAGTCTCCCAACCTCGACATGGTGACAAGAAAAAAGAAGGGCCCGAAACCTATAACCGGTTTAAAGAATGAAGTTTGTTATTCAGCAGGTCGAAGCGTTGTTGCCAACGGGTGCGAAGGTGAGTAGCAATGACCCAAAATAGTCTGAAAGGGAAAACCCCTATTTTGAAACGGAAGGTCATGTACTGCTGACCGCGCAGCAGTGTCTGCCTGTTTATTCCCCGTCGTCAACATGACCAGGGACCCAACAAAAAACAATATCTTTATGCTTGCTAAAGATGCAGTAACCAAGGGGGGGATAAAAAAGGGAAATAGGGGGGGGGAGGTATCAATTTTACGGATAGCCTGTAAAACACTAAAGGGGGGTCCGAAAACGACCCAAAAAGGTAAAAGGCATAGATGCATCGGATAAGTGCCACAATGGCATACAATTCAGCTGTAAATATTCTGCCCAGGGTAATAGATGCCCTCGTTTCGTTCCGGAAACGTTTATTAGTTTGATATCTTTATTATGCACCCCATACCCCCTCCTGTGGCATTATCAAAAAATTCAGAGGTACATAATGGGTCCCGGGACTTAACCCAAAATTTTGATAGCTGACAGAGTTACAGGGAATGAACTCAAGCTACAAAGGTAATAAACATTAAGTAAATTTACTTACGTTTATACATGGTTACAATCATGAACAAATTATAACGCAATGAACACTTCACTAGTCTACACCCGGTCACAGTACTACAATGGATCAGAGAATACCTGCGGGAAGGAAACAATGAGTGTTGGTACATGATGAGGTGTCAGAGCGGGGTTCCACAAGGGTCAGTCCGGTCCGGTGCTGTTTCTGGTATATGTGAATGACATGACAGAAAGGATATATTCAGAGGTGTCCCTGTCTGCAGATGATATGAAGCTAATGCGAAGAATTCAATTGGATGATCAGGCAGAACTACAAGGGTATCTGGACAGACTGCAAGCCTGGTCCAACAACTTGCTCTTGGAGTTAAATCCCACCAAGTGCAAAGTCATGAAGATTGGGGAAGGTCAAACAAAACCACAGAGTACAGGCTAGGGGGCCAAAGACTGCAAACCTCACATCTCCTGAGGTGCACATCAACCAAATAACTGCTGCAGCATATGGGTGTCTGGCAAACTTGAGAATAGCGTTTCGACACCCGAGTAAGGAATCATTCAAGACTCTACATTATGTATGTCAGGCCTATACTGGAGTATGCAGCGCCAGTGTGAAATCCACACCTGGTCAATCATGTCAAGAAAATACACAAATAACCCGCACATAGAAGAGAGGAGCTTAAGACAACGCTTCGGTCCAACTTGGACAATTTATAAAGTCACACGGTCCAAGTCAGACCGAAACGTCGTCGTAAGCTCTTCTCTTCTATATGCGGGTTATTTGTGTATTGTTCCAGTCACGGTATTGTGCCTTTTTTTGTTATTTATGTCAAGAAACTAGAGAAAGTGCAAAGGTTTGCAATAAAACTGGTCCCGAAGCTAAGGGATATGTCCAATAAGGAGAGGTTAAGGAAACTAAGGGGTACAGTGGTCCCTCGGTTTTCGTGTATCTGTTTTCGTGTAGTTTTTTCGTGGAAAATTGCCCTCTGTTTTCGTGTGTTCCCTCCGTTTTCATGCTCGGTCCGGAACCCGTCCACCAGTGCCGCGCACTTACAAAGGCCGTAGGCCACCACCCACGCACATTGCCACTCAGTCTAGCATAGTTTACGCTTGAGTGAACATCACCCCAGGAGTTTATACAAAATATTTATTAACAATTCATTGTTTTTGGGCCTTGATTATTGTGTGTGACTACTAAATAAGCTACCAAGGGCCCAAAGAAAGCTCTTAGTGCCACTTCTTTGGTAAAGAAAGTGAGGAAACCGTAGAACTGAAGAAAGAAATAATAGAAAAATATGATAGTGGTGTATGTATTGCCGAAGCTCGCCAGGATATACAAGAAAGCCCCAACAACCATCGGTTCCATTGTGTATAAGAGAAAAGCAATCACTGAAGTTTTAAAGTTGCAAAGGGGTGAATACAATAACCAAACAGAGATCACAAACAATAGAAAATATGGAGAAATTGTTGTTGCTGTGGATAAAACAAAAACTGCTAGCGGGTGATAGTATTGTGCAATCCATCATACGTGAAAAAGCAAGGCAGTTGCATGCCGATCTTGTCAAGAAAATGCCTGGAACCAAGTTTATGTTGATGAATTTAAGGCCAGCAAAGGCTGGTTCGAAAATTTAAGAGGCGAACTGGCATACACAGTGTTGTAAGGCATGGTGAGGGTGCCAGTTCAGATAAAGATGGGGCTGAAAAATTTGTGCGCGACTTTAAAAAATATGTAGAGGCTGAAAATTTCAAACCCCAACAAGTGTTTAATTGTGACGAAACAGGCCTCTTTTGGAAGGAGGACCTACATCACGCAGGAGGAAAAGGCAATGCGAGGACACAAGCCTATGAAAGACAGGCTAACTCTAATGTTGTGTGGTAACGCTAGTGGGGATTTCAAAGTGAAGCCTTTACTCGTGTATCACTCTGAAAATCCCAGTGTGTTCAGGGACTATAGTGTTGACAAGAGTAAATTGTGTGTGTTTTGGAAGTCTAATGCTAAGGCATGGGTCACTAGGGAAATTTTCCTGGAATGGTTTAATCAAGTGTTTGGCCCCAGTGTGAAGAAATATTTATTGGAGAATAAATTGCCACTTAAGTGCCTCCTGGTAATGGACAATGCTCCTGGTCATCCTCAAGACTTGGACGACCAAATGTCTAAGGATTTCAGATTTGTAAAAGTGAAGTTCTTGCCTCCTAAAACCACTCCTCTCCTCCAGCCCATGGACCAGCAGGTCATTTCAAACTTCAAAAAACTGTACACCAAAGCATTGTTTCAAAGGTGTTTTGATGTGACCAATGACACTAAATTGACCCTAAAAGAGTTCTGGAAGGGTCACTTCTATATCTTCCATTGCATAGGCCTTATAGATAAAGCTTGGCAGGGAGTGACCTCCAGGACGATGAACTCTGCTTGGAGAAAGTTGTGGCCAGATTGTGTCCCAGATAGGGATTTTGAAGGGTTTGAAGCTAACCCTGAGGAGCCTATGGAAGTTGTGGAAAGTATTGTGGAATTGGGGACTTCCATGGGGTTGGATGTGAATGGAGAGGATGTGGAAGAGTTGGTGGAGGACCACAATGAAGATCTAACCACTGAAGAGCTGCAAGAGCTTGAGCTGCAACAACAACAAAACAGATCTGAGGAAATTGCTTCAGTGGAGGAAGAGAGATGTAAGGTGCCTTCTTCAGAGATTAAGGAGATTTGTGCAATGTGGAGTAAGGTGCAATCATTTGTGGAGGAACATCACCCTGACAAAGATGTTGGAATCCATCTCATCAACATGTTCAATGACAATCTGTTTTCCCATTTTAGGGATAATTTAAAGAGACGCCAGACACAGAGCTCTCTGGAGAGATATTTAGTGCCACAGGTGTGCAGTGACTCTCAAGCTGGTCCTAGTGGGATTAAAAGACAAAGAAGGAAGTGACCCCAGATGAGGACTTGGTACCTAGAGTCCTTATGGAGGGGATTCCCTTCCAAAATTAGGGACTCTACCCTCTCCCCTCCTATCTCTCTTCCATCCAGCAAGGGTAAGTGCCACATTCATTTCATTCATTTGTGCATGTAAATCTATCTTTAAGGCCCCCCCAAATTTTTTTTTCCAAACTTCTGGGTTTCTGGAACGGATTAATTGAATTTCCATTATTTCTTATGGGGAAAATGGTTTCAGTTTTCGTGTGTTTCAGTTTTAGTGCCTCCCTCTGGAACGGATTAAACACGAAAACCGAGGGACCACTGTATTTCCTATGAGGAGAGGTAAGAGAACTAAGGAGCATGTCCAACAAGGAGAGGTTGAAGAACTAAGGGGTATGTCCTACAAGGAAAGGTTAAGGAAATCAACCTGATGACACTGGAGGACAGGAGGGATAGGGGAGAACATAACATATAAAATACTGAGAGGAATTGACAGGGTGGATAGGAACAGGATGTTACAGAGATAGGACAAAGCAACAAGGTGTCACAAGTAGAAGCTGAAGACTCAGATGAGTCACAGGAATGTTAGGAAGTATTTCTTCAGCTACAGAGTTGTCAGGAAGTGGAACAATCTGTTTCTTCAGCTACAGAGTTGTCAGGAAGTGGAACAATCTGGAGAGTGATGTAGTGGAGGCAGGATCCATACATATCTTTAAGAAGAGGTATGATAAAGCTCATGGAGCAGGGAGAGTAACCTAGTAGCGACCAGTGAAGAGGCAGGGTCAGGAGCTATGAATCAACCCCTGCAACCACAATTGAGTACACACACACACAAAACACACACACACAACACATCACAATTAAAGACAAACCAACACAAACTTTAAGTTCTCATAAACTTGACAAAGTTCTGCCAAAGAACAACACAAGAACAATAAAGAACAAAAGAAACACAACAGAAAGAATATACAGGAAAAAATACAATAATGTACAGTGGACCCCCGAGTTTCGTAAAAACTTCACTCCTGAAGTCTGCTCAAGTGCCATTACCGAACGAATTTACTCCCTTAAGGAAAAAAATCACGTAGGTTAGTCTATTTCAGACCCCCAAAAATACACTTCCACAAGAACTTACAAAATTATACTTACATAATTGCACGATTTCCGGGGTATTCGTTAACCGAGGGTCCACTGTATATACAATATAATACAATACATATATATGCAAGACTTGAGTATACATACATACATACGACACCACTAATAACTTTATTTACATCAAACTTATAATACAAGTTCCAGCAACTTGGATCAAGTTCCATCAACTCGGATCACGTTCCAGCAACTTGGATCAAGTTCCAACAACTCTGACCAAGTTCCGTCAACGGTAACGAGGTAGGGTCAGAACTAGGTGCGGTATCAGGAAGGGGCCCGGGGGTATTGGGTTCATGGATTGGGTCAGTCATGGTTAGGTTACTTCTTTCTTTTTATTTTTAAGAAAAAAAAAGAAAGAAAAGAAAAGAAAATAAAAATAAAAAAAAAGAATAAAAAAAGGGGGGAACGTGGAGGAATAGCTCCTAGGAGGAATGCAAGGGGCGTAAATCCCCCTCCGCGCCCAAGAGGACCTCAACACCGCAAGTAGTGCAGATGCTGCATGGAACCTGTGCCATACCCTACCCTTCATGCCAGTAAACCAGCAATCCGGGATAGCAACCTCACATCCACCGAGCCACCTCGGCGGACAAAAGAGAGGGTGGCCGGATATCCGCCACAAAGCATACCGCCTTCGGCCACCACCCCCGGAATCTGAAAGGTGGCCTCCAGAGATACACCCGTCGCCGAAAGATACCAGGCCACCCCGGGAGACCGGGAGAGGGATCGGGACATCCCCAGGCGATCCAGATTCCACGGCAAACTACACCACCGCCAAGGACCTCAACGGAATGGGATGGACCACGATTCCCTTTCCACTACCTAGGAACTAGAATGCCTGTGGAGGGAAGCTCCCAGGGTAAAAATGGGAAGGAAATAAGGGAGGGATGAGGAGGAAAGGGAAAAAAGGGATGGGGAAAATGGGAAAAGGGAGGGGGGATTGGGGGGTAATTAGGTTCGGTCTGAGGAAGAAGACCAAGAGGTCCAATTCCTCAGACCGATAGCCTCTTTACCTCGACAAGGAGCCCCCCTTAAAGAGGGGCTTTCATAGAAAGCCGTGCATTTTCTTCATAAGGGCTGATACTGTTCATTATACTAGTCGATGACCAGCTCTAAATAATAATGGGGAAGCGCTAAACCCGTAGGATTATACAGCGCATGTGGGGGGGGTATGGAAGGTATTCAAGCTCAATTCAGGAAACTGGAGCACAGACCCAATTCCCTAAATCAAGAAGGGCTTCTAAATAAAGCCATATTTCTCCCTTTAAGGCTGAGTCGTATGACCCTTGTGGTTTAGCGCTTCTTTTGATTATAATAATTCTCACTTTAAGAGCTCTTGCAGCTCATAGACACCATAACAGTGCTGATGACCAGTTTAGATACCTTTATACATCACTGAGGGCCCCACCTTTGAAAATACGTATGGGACAATTGTAACCTGGAGTCTACCTGGAGAGAATTCCAGGGGTCAATGCCCCCGCGGCCCGGTCCGTGACCAGGCCTACTGTTGGACCAGAGCCTGATCAACCAGGCTGTTACTGCTGGCCGCACGCAGTCCAACGTACGAACCACAGCCCGGCTGGTCAGGTACCGACTTTAGGTGCCTGTCCAGTGCCTGCTTGAAGACAGCCAGGGGTTTGTTGGTAATCCCCCTGATGTATGCTGGGAGGCAGTTGAACAATCTTGGGCCCCTGACACTTATTGTGTTGTCCCTCAACGTGCTAGTGGCACCCCTGCTCTTCATTGGGGGGATGTTACATCACCTGCCGAATCTTTTGCTTTCGAGGGAGTGATTTTGTGCAAGTTTGGTACTAAGCCCCGAGAATTTTCCATGTGTATATAATAATGTATCTCCTGCCTGCTCTGAGTACAGGTTTAGGAACTTCAAGCGTTCCCAGTAGTTGAGGTGGTTTATCGCACTTATGCATGCAGTGAAGGTTCTCTGCACTTTTCAAGTCAGCAATTTCTCCCGCCTTGAAAGGTGCCGTTAGTGTGCAGCATATTCAGCCTAGATAGAACAAGCGATCTGTAAGTGTCAACATGGGCTTGCATCCCTGGTTTTGAAGGTTCTCATTATCCATCCTGTCATTTTTCGAGCAGATGCAATTGCTACTTTGTTATGGTCCTTGAAGGTGAGATCCTCTGACATGATCACTCCCAGGTCTTTGACATTAGTTTTTCGCTCTATTGTGTGGTTGGAATTCGTTTTGTACTCCGATGAGATTTTAATGTCTTCACGTTTTCCGTATCTGAGTAATTGAAATTTCTCATCATTGAACTTCATATTGTTTTCTGCAGCCCATTTAAAGATTTGGTTTATGTCTGCTTGGAGTCTAGCCGTGTCTTCAACGGTGGACACTGTCATACAGATTCGGGTGTCATCTGCAAAGGAAGACACAGCACTGTGGCTTATATCCCTTCAATATCTGATATGAGGATGAGGAATAGGATGGGAGCAAGTACTGTGCCTTGTGGAACAGAGCTTTTCACAGTAGCTGCCTCAGACTTTACTCTGTTGACTACTACTCTTGTGTTCTACATGTTAGGAAATTATAGATCCATCTACCAACTTTTCCTGTTATTCCTTTATCACGCATTTTGTGTGCTATTACACCATGGTCACACTTGTCAAAGGCTTTTGCAAAATCTGTGTATATAACATCTGCATTCTGTTTATCTTCTAGAGCATCCAGGACCTTGTCGTAGTGGTCCAGTAGTTGGGACAGACAGGAGTGGCCTGCTCTAAACCCATGCTGTCCTGGGTTGTGCAATTGATGGGTATCAAGTTAAACTGTTTGTTACAACAGTAAAAATGGCTGGAAATTATGGAATAAAAGTCACAGTACCATATGGGAACAATGTACCAATATTTTGCAACATACAAGACAAAACTTATGTTTTGGTTCAACGGTTCATTAACTAATAAGTGGTTCAAGTTGAACCGAACACTGTCATAAGTCTGAGTCATATATAAGCAAGTTATTTGTGACTGTCCAACTCATATATTTCTCAAATACAATACAATACATTACAGGAATTCAATATTCAATGGAAAAATTGGTGTTTTTTAAGATTTCACAAAAAATTTTTCCCAATACAGTGGTACCCCGGTTAACGTTATTTTTGTCCAGAATGCTGTTCAAGTGCCATTACCAAACGAATTTATCCCCATAAGGAATAATGTAAAATAGACTAGTCCTTTTAGACCCCCAAAAAAACAGTTACAAAAGCATTTAAAAAAAAAACTTACAACACAAGTGTCACAATGGTCAATTACTTCTTTTTTATGCTAAAATCAACACAGGCCTACCATTGATGCTGCCCCTTTATTAAAAAATGACCACCCTTGCCCCCCACCTTGAATATAAAAGGCCCCCCCGACCCTGATTGAATATATACTAGGCCTACCCTTGACCCTGACCTTGGAAATATACTGGGGCCCACCCTTGACCTTGAGTATTATAAACACTAGGCCTACCCTTCCCTTTTATATATAATATGGGCCCCACCCTTCCCCTTTAGTATATAACACTAGGCCTGGGGGTTTTATACCCCAAGGGGGGGGGAAAGGGGTAAACCAGATTTAAAGGCTTTAGTATAGCCCAAAAGGGAATTTTAAACCCTTTAATATCACAAGTCGTTTACCGTTGTGACACTTTGGGGGGGATCTTATACACCAGAAAAAAATGTACAGTAAAACCCCCCCCCTACCCCCGGGAATGTTTTCCCGGGGGACTACCTGCAATGGATCCCAAACTGTGGATAGTGGCAAACACTTTTATAAGCCCCATACAGTGGACCCCGAGTTTCGGACATAATTTTTCCAGAAAGGCTTTTCAATGCCTTTCCAATATATTTTTTCCCCCTAAGGAATACAGTCACCCCCTTTGGGTTTTTGATTGTCTCAGTTTTCACCGTTTTTGGGTTTTTTGATCATTTTTTTTGAAAAAAAATTGTCTCAGTTTTCGCCATTGTCTCAGTTTTCCCCCATGGTAGGGGAACCTGTACACCAGTGCCACACACATAAAAAGGCGAGGCCCGCCACCCACACCCCCCCTCCCCTTGTCACGCAGCCCTAGCATTGTTTATGCTTGAGGAACATCACCCCAGGAGTTCATACAAAACATTTTTAACAATTCATTGTTTTTCCCCCTTTTATTTTGGGGTGACTACTAAATAAGCACCAGGGGGCCCCAAAAAAAGCTCCTAGTGCCAGCCCCCTTTTGGGGAAAGAAAGTGAGAAACACGATGGAGTTTAAGAGTGTAGCAGGCATGCGGGGGGGTAGCATGTGAAGGGAAATGGGGGGAGTGTAGCATGTATGCGGGATTTAACAGGTATGCAGGAGTGTAACATGTATGCAGGGAGGTAGCATGTATGCGGGGAGAAAAATGTATGCAGGGAGTGTAGCATGTATGCGGGGAGTGTGCAGGCGGGGAGGGAGTGAGCAGGGGGGGAGGGGTAGCAGGCAGGGAGGGAGGTAGCAGGAATGGGGGGAGTGTAGCAGGCGGGGGGGGGAGGAAACGGCATGTAGGGAAGTGACCCTGGATAAGGACTTGGTACCAAAATTTCCCTTTGGGGGAAAAGGGGGATTCTTTCCCAAAAAATATTCCCTCCCCCCTCCTCCTCTCTTCCACCCAAAGCAACATCAGTTTCAATAAAAAAAAGGCCACATAGAGTTATTCATTTGTGCATGAAAACTTTTTTTAAAAGGGCCCCCCCCCAAATTTTTTTTTAAAATTTTTGGGTTTCTGAACGATTAATTGAATTTCCATTTTTTTTTTGGGGAAAATAGTTTTTTTTTCCCAAATTTTTGGGTTTTTTCCCCCGATCCATCTGGAACGGATTAAAAAAAAAAACCAAAGGGATGACTGTAATGTAAAGTAGGTTCCCCCGTTTCCCCCCCCCAAAAAAATCATTTAAAAAACACTTATAATATTACACTTACAAAAATTGTTTGATTTTTTGGGTTTTTTGGCTTGGGGGTTTTTTAACCCCCCCTATTATAAAGTTTAATTGATAAATTATGCAAAAAAATGAAAATTTTTTTTTTCCCCCTGGGGAAGTTTTTACAACTTCTCTTAGACTTTGAACAACTGCCACCTTTCTACTTCTGCAAAAAAAAGGTTTTTTTGGGGCCCAAAAAGTAAACCATGGATAACTGAAACCATGAATACCTCAGTGGTCAAGGGTTCTACTAGTAGTATTACTGGCCCCTTTACCCCCCCTGTTATGTATAATATGACCCCTTTCTCCACGGGGAAGTGGAAAGAATTCTTCCTGCGTAAGCCACGTGTGTTGTAAGAGGAACTTAAAAAGCCAGAGCAAAAGGGGGGAATAATCCCTTTTCCTGTATACATTACAGTACTAAAGTTAAAAAAAAAACTTTCGTTTTTTTTTTTGGTCACCCCCGCCTTGGTGGGATACGAAATTTTTTACAAAAAAAAATTGCTATTTTAAAAAAATGTTGACCGTTACTTTTTTTGATGATACTGTGCTTATGGGGGATTCTAAAGAAAAGTTGAAAGGTTAGTGGACGAGTTTGGGAGGGGTGTAAAAGAAAGTTAAAAGTGAACATAGATAAGAGTAAGGTGATGAGGGTATCAAACAATTTAAATAAAAAAAAAATTTGGGTATCACATTGGGGGGGGGATTATGGAAGAAGTAAATGTTTTCAGATATTTGGGAGTTGACGTGTCAGCGCATGGGTTTATGAAGGATGAGGTTAACCTAAATTTATGAAGGAAAAAAAGGGGTGGTGCATTGAGGTATCGGGGACAAAAAAAGTTATCCATGGAGGCAAAGAAGGGGAAAAAAAAAATAGTGGTTTCCCAAAATTTTATATGGGTGTGAAGCATGGGTTGCAAATGCTGCAGCGAGGAAGGGGCAGTGGAGATGGTCTAAGGGCAATGTGTGGTGTAAAATTTTTCAGAAAATTCGTAATGTGGAAATTAGGAGAAGGTGTGGAGTTACTAAAAGTATTTGTCAGAGGGCTGAAGAGGGGTTGTTGGGGGGTTTTGGGGCATTTGAGAGAATGGATCAAAGTAGAATGACTTGGAGCGATAAATCTGTAGGGGAAGGAAGGGGGGGTGGGGGGGGTAAAAAAAGGGTTTGGGGGGAAAGGGGGAAAAAGGGGGTTTTTTGGGCGGGGGTTTGGGGCTTCCAGCAAGCATGTGTGAGCGTGTTAGATAGGAGTGAATGGAGGGAAGGGTTTTTTTGGGGCATGACGATCTGTTGGAGTGTGAGCGGGGGGAACATTTTTTAAAATTAAAAAACCAGTTAATTGATTTAGTTGGACTTGAGTCCTGGAAATGGGAAGTACTCCCCGCACAAAGGAGGGGGTGAGATAGTGACAGCGGGGGGGGACTATTCCCAGGGTGTCGGGATCTGAGCTCCTCTGCAAAGACAGTGATTATGAAAGAGTGTGGTAAAAATGTTGAATGATGAGGGTATTTTTTTTTTTTGGGGTTTTTTTTTTTTTGGGTCACCCCCCCTTTGGGGGGGCGGCCGACTTTTTAAAAAAAAAAAAAAAAAAAAAATAATAATAATTTAATAAAATAAATAATAATAAAAAAAATTATAAATAATTTTAATAAATAATAAAAAAAAATAATAAATAATATAATGATAAATAATAAAAATTTAAAAACTAAAATAATGATAATAAAAAAAAATAATCAAAGTTAACTTACAGTAGGAATAAAATTAAAAGAACTGTAACCATTGGTGTTGGGTCCAGCTTCCATACTGACAGTATAAGGTCGGCATGTCGCAGTGATGGGGAAAAATGGCTTCGAACTCCCCCCCCAAAACCCCACCTCCCCAAAACCAGTCCCCCCAAAAACATTCCAGGTTATAAATGCTCAGAATTTTAAGTTGACGGGCGGCCAGCACTACAGCTGGTCCTCAACACAATGTTTTGACTTTAGATGGTGCGACTTATGATATTTCAACTTTACGATGGTATGACTTACAATACTTCAACTTTACAATGGTTCAACACAATATTTCAACTTTACAATGGTTCAATTTTCAATATTTCAACTTTACAATGGAAAAAGGGGCCAATATTTCAACTTTACAATGGTTCAACACAATATTTCAACTTTACACGGGTTCAACTTACAATATTTCAACCACTGGTTCAACTTACAATTTTTCCCAATTTTACACTGGTTCAACTTACAATATTTCAATTTTACAATGGTTCAACTTACTTTTTTTAACCCTTTAAAATGGTTCAACTTACTATATTTCAACTTTCAATGGAGCGGCAAAAATTTTTTTTTGGGGAGATAAAACTTGTATTCATTTATTGACTTTTCAATACTGGTATGTATTTAGTTACAGTAATTTTTGTTTACTGACTTATTCAGTGACAGAATTTATTTATTGACTTATTTATTTAGCATATTTATATTCGACTTAAGGGAATTTTCCCAATGCAGTAGTAGCCCCCTTATCCGGGGTGATACACCCCAAGAACTACCATGGATTTTTTTAAACCCCCTAGATTTTAGCAACACTATACAGTCCCCCCTTTTTTTTCATATGCCCCAAACTTGAAAAATTTTAAGTGTATTTTTGAAAAATTCTTTTGTAAATATATTTTTGGGGTCTAAAAGGACTTTTTAAATTTTCATTATTTTTATAACAAATTCGGGGGGAAAACCCAATTGAACAGCCTTCGGGGAAAGAACTAATGACGAAATCCGGGGGGGGACTGTATGTAAGTCCCAAATTTTTTGGTAAATTAATTGATAAAATTTTTTACAATAAGTGAAGAATTAGCACCTTTTTCCTTTTTTTCCCTTTTTTTTTTAAGACAAAATAAGGCTTATTTTCAGGCCACAGTAAACATTTTCAACTTACAATTTTTTTCAACATAACCCCATATTAAGTCCAAAGGGCCACCTATTTTGAAAATAAAAAACCCCCGAATGGGTGGAGTTTTAATCATGGTAAGCAAAATTCCCCCTATTCACAGGCCAGTGCATTAACCACTTAAATCCACATTCCATGGTTCGTTTCCCAAATTTTTTCATTACGAAATTTTTGAGTTATTTAAAAAAGGGAAAAAAAAAATTTTTGTGAAATAATGAATGGGAAACAATACTGTGTATATGTAAGTCTACTCAAATAGTGTGATTTTATTATGATAAGTACTGCTCTTACTAAGGTAGAAAAACCCCGGAAAAAAAACATTCACCACACCATCCAACAGTTTGCTTTAAAAAAAATTTAAAGACTTTTTTAAAACCCCCCCATCCTTCAAGTACAGGCATTATACTTCCCACCACAACTTATCCTTCAGAGTAAATTTTTTTACTTCCTACCCCCAAAATTTAAACCTTTAAAAGTAAGGATGCTTTCCAAACCACAATCATCCTTCAGTACAGGTACGTATTTTCCCCCCCCCAACTAAGTCTGGCACAACAAACGCAAGTCAAAAAAAATAAATACTAATGTGGAGACAAGGATTTTTATGACCCCCCAAAACTGGGGTGTGATCAAAGGGAACATTTGTGGGAAAGGGATTGGGGGAAAACGTTTGCCGGACTTGGGGTCCTGGGGGAAAATCAAGCCTTCAATCTGAAGGAGGGGAAAAATGATGCAGTTTTTTTAAAAAAAAGTATCAGCACACCTCTGGCAAGACAGTGATGGGGGAATGATGATGAAAATAATTCTTTTTTTCGGGGCACCCCTGCCTCGGTGGGGGAAACGACCGATTATTAATAAAAATAATAACAGACAAAACAAGTTTTCTTTTTTTGGATCACCAGTTTGAATCATGAACTGCTTAATAATGCGATGGAACAAGTGAGAATTGTAGTAACCATTTTTTTGGGGGGAACGCAAAAAATTTTAACAGTCTTGGGGGGCATTCTTTAGGGGGAAAAGTTTAAAAAAATATCACCCAGGGGGAAAATGGGGGCTGCACCCCGTACAACCCTGTCCTCCTGAAAAATAAAAATGTTACGATAAGCAACCATGTATTGAATGTGCCTAATGGTTACTGAAGGTCATTGTGGGGGTCAAATGAAATACAGTGGACCCCCCAGTTTGGGGCCCCAAAATTTTTTTCCCCCAAAGGGTTTCTAAGGCCATTACTGAACAATTTACTCCCTTAAGGAATAATGTCAAGTAGGTTAGTCCATTTTTCCCCAAAAATACACTTACAATATTACACTTACAAAAATTTTTTCCCCCGGGGACCGAAACTCGGGGGTCTACTGTACCAAAAATAAGTACAATAGGCCTGGATCCGTGGGTGATACCTTCCAAGAACTACCATGTATGCCAGAAACTCTGGATAGTAGCAATTGTTTTTGGGTTACATCCCGCTATGATAAAGTATAATTGATAAA
>WNWK01022390.1:0-32630 GCA_009830355.1 Cherax destructor
TTAACATAATGATAAATGGGTCCCCTATCACAAAACTCAGAGGGAAAATTCTTAGGAATCCATCTTGACAGTGGCCTAAAATTTCAGACACATATACGACAAATTTCCAAGAAAGGCTCAAAGACCATGGGAATATTATCCAAGATACGGTACTATGTTCCACAACCAGCTCTCCTTACCCTATATCACTCACTCATCTACCCCTACCTCACCTATGGAATCTGCGCATGGGGCTCAACATCAATAACTCATCTCAGACCATTAATAACACAACAAAAGGCAGCAGTTAGAATGATAACAAATTCACACTCCAGACAACATACTCCACCAATATTCAAAAATCTAAACTTACTCACCATACAAGACATCCATACTTTCTACTGTGCCTATTACATACATAGAACACACTATGCAAATATTAACCCACCACTCAAACTTCTCCTTACCAATTTTAACAGGACACATGACCATAACACTAGACACAGAGCACTCCTCGATGTTCCCTGTGTCCGTCTAACACTATGTAAAAACTCAATGCATATAAAAGGCACAAAAATTGGAATTCATTACCTGTCATTGCCAAAGAAACCCTGCCTGTACCCCAATTCAAAACGATGCTAAAAAACCACCACCTCACCCAAACCTAAATGCACAATATCAAACATTCCCAACAAAGTAAAATAATCACTTAAATGTAAAAACCTGATTAATCACATAAATGTAAAAACCTGTTATGAAGAATACATACTAAGCTAACTGTTCCTATAACATTTACATTATAATGACCACATAAACTGTAATTACAATGCAGCTAATTGTTTTAAATTGTTATCTCACTCAATTAATTGCATTGTTACTATTAATAAATTATTATGTTCAACTTATATTCAAATTATACAACTTAGATACACAATTATACTTATTTTATAAATTATCAACCATAATTTTTTACCATGTAGTCTACTACTACTCCAGCAGATTCACTGAAACAAGAGGAGATATAAAAAAGACCTGGAAAACACTCTCACAGATTATGGGCACCCACAAACTGAAAAAAAATAGGGATATTGTCCTAACTAAACCAAACGAAACACCACTACAGCCTATTGATACAGTAAACAAGATAAATGACTTCTTCTCAACTATAGGATCAAATCTTGCCAGTAAAATTCCAGATACCAATGCCCGAGCAAGTGATTACCTAGATGGGAATTTCCCATCCTCCTTATATCTTGCACCTACAGAACCCACTGAAGTCTCCATGATAATCAAGTCACTTAAAAATAAATCAGGACATCTGTCTCAAGTTCCACCCTTAATATACATGTACAAACGAGCTGCTCATGTCCTTTCATATCCTATTTCTTTACTTTTTAACAAATCATTAGAAACTAGCACCTTCCCAACACTACTCAAAACAGCAAGGGTTACACCAATACACAAAGGTGGTGACCCTACAGACGTAAATAACTATAGGCCTATATCAAATCTACCATTGCTATCCAAAATATTCGAGAAACTTGTGCACAAGAGATTATACTCGTTTATAACGACACAAAGCATACTCAACCCCTGCCAATTTGGCTTCAGGAAAAATAAAAGCACTAACGATGCAATAGTAAAAATGATAGACCTGCTTTACACAGCACTTGAAAATAAGGAATATCCACTAGGACTTTTTATTGACTTAAGGAAAGCTTTTGACACAGTAAACCATGGCATCCTACTCCACAAACTTGACCACTATGGAATAAGAGGTCATGCACTAGCATACCTCAAATCCTACCTCACTAATAGGTACCAGTATGTCACTATTAAAGACACATCCTCCACGACACTACCACTAGACACCGGCGTACCGCAGGGAAGTGTCCTTGGTCCCCTGCTCTTCCTCTTATACATCAATGATCTTCCCAATGTATCACAACACCTGAAACCAATACTCTTTGCTGACAACACAACTTATGTCATCTCCACACAAACCTTGCCACGTTAATACCATTGTTAACGACAATTAATAAAAATATCAACATGGATGACAGCCAATAAACTTACACTCAACACTGATAAGACCTTCTATATTATGTTTGGCAACAGAACAGATGATCCACAATTAAACATTAAGATCAACTCTACACCTATTGCTAGACATAACGAGGGCAAGTTCCTGGGCCTTCACCTTGACAGCAGCCTGAAATTCAGCACCCATATCCAACACATAACAAAGAAAGTGTCCAAACCTGTGGGGATCCTCTCTAAGATACGGTATTATGTACCACAATCAGCCCTACTCACACTATACTACTCACTCATCTATCCCTACCTCACATATGCCATTTGTGCATGGGGATCAACAGCAATTACCCACCTAAAGCCAATAATAACCCAACAAAAAGCCGCAGTAAGAATTATCACACAATCCAACGCTAGGCAGCACACCCCCCCACTCTTCAAAGACCTAAACCTACTCACAGTCCAGAACATCCATACTTACTACTCTGCTATCTACATTTATAGAACCATTAATTCCAACTTTAACCCTGAGCTAAAACACTTTCTTGACAGTTGTGACAGGACCCATAGACATAATACCAGACATAAACATCTCTTTGACATTCCCCGTGTCTGACTAAATCTATACAAAAATTCAGTGCGCATAAAAGGGCCTAAAATCTGGAACTCCCTGCCTGAAAACTCTAGAACTGCAGACACAACCTCCATTTTCAAAAGCACCATTAAAAAACATCTTATCTCACTTACGCACCCAACCGGTAGCTAACCATACGAAAACTACTTTATCTTGCACATATCCACAGCAAAATACACTTATTGATATCTGTGATTCTCCTTAATTTGCACATTACTAACCACAGCAAAATACACTTATTGATATATGTGATTCCCCTTAATTTGCACAGTTCTAACCAAAATTCTAATACAACTATTGCTTCATAATACTTAAGCTAGTCATAAGTTTGCCTAAGACACTCCAATATAGAAACTATATTATGCCAATATATCACCTTTATCATTAATATATAAACTAATTGCTAACTTCTTATACTAATTGTTAAATTCTCAATGTTTAAATTCCAGTACCTAAATTTTGTAAACCTAACCTAACCTAACCTTACAATCTGTATATTCATTGTATAGCTATTGAGTAAGACCTATCATAAGACTGCCTGAAAAGCCTAGGCATACCTAGGCATATTATTGGCCATCTTGTAATATCAACTTTAATGTATAACTATAAGTACCCCCCACCTTGTATTACATGAAATAAAGAATTTGAATTTGAATCTTAAGAATGCCTGCAATGCACAGCATATTAGGGGCTTTTGGCATGTACACCTCATTTATATCTATTTATCATTGTATCATGTCTACCTAACTATGTATCATTGTACCATGTCTAAATAAACTATTATTATTATACTGTAACTCATATTTATTTATTTAATAATGACTATTATATTATACTATAGGCATGATTTTTATCTGATGCTATATGTGATTATCATCTTATAAAGTCTGTGTGTGTTGTGATTGCCAATGAAAAAAAGTATCCCAAAAATTTTATTTTCTTTACCATCATTTGAATCATTAAAAATAAGTATGCATGGCAGGAATTAAGCCAATGGAAATAAGTCACATTATTTAAGTTCATTAGGTTAGCCTGTGGAATAAAATAAATGACACGCTGTTTATAATAATATAATACATCTTTATTTACTACAAATACATGTACATGGTATACAGGCATAGCTGACATCAGTGACATATGTACTACTATATATAGAAAGCCCCTCGTTATGCACAGCATTTTGGGCAAATTAGGTCAGTGTCCCAGGATGTGACCCACACTAGTCTACTAACACCCAGGTACCCATTTTGCTGATGGGGAACATAGACAACAGGTGTAAAGAAACACCCCCAATGTTTCTACCCTGGCTGGGAATCGAACCCAGGCTCTCGCCTGTGTAAAGCGAGAGCTTTAGCCACCAGGCCACCAGAGCCCTGTTTGACTCATATGGCTTTGGTGCTCATTTTCAAGTACAGTGCCTGCACTTTAAAGGAGGGGTTTGGGATATTGGCAGTTTGGAGGGACGTCTAAACTGTCATATCTGAGCGCCTCTGCAGACTGATTATATATGAGTGATGGTGAAAGTGTTGAATGATGATGAAAGTTTTTTCTTTCTTGTTGGGTCACCCTGCCTCGGTAGGAAACAGCCGTGTTATAAAAAAAATATACAGTGGACCCCCGGTAACGAAAAAAAATTATTCCAGAAGCCTGCTAAAGTGCCATTACCGAACGAATTTACTCCCTTAAGAAATAATGTCAAGTAGGTTAGTCCATTTCAGACCCCCAAAAATACACTTCCACAAGCACTTACAATATTATACTTACATAATTGTACGATTTCCGGGGTGTTCGTTAGCCGGGGGTCCACTGTACAATGATAATGTCAAATAAATGCAATCTGAAAGGAATATTAAAAATTGGTTAATTTTCCATTTTTTTTAGTAAACCACATTTTATTGATTGTCCTGTTTATCAGCAAGCATCCAGGATTCACTTCTGATATCTACAATGCCTTAACACACATACACTGACGTCTATGAAACTACCACTAGTAGCACAGACTTGCTCTTTGACTTGTTAACTGAAACTAACCTATTGAACCAACTATGATTTCCATTTTATACTCTAACTCCCACCTCTACTAACCTTTACCTCTTGCACACCTCCACCTTCACACACCCCTACCCACAGTACTGTATGGCCCATATGGATCAGCGTATAAAAATGAACATTAGTATTAGTACTGACGTAAATGTACAAGTATAAATTTGTAGACAATGGAGCGTTTTACTAAGTTAACTGCATAAATAAAAATTAAATATTTACTATGCAAATAAGTAAATTAATGCTTATGTTATGACATGAAAACTAATCTACAGAATCATCTAACCACAGCATCCTCTAAATTTATTACAGTCAACCCCCGGTGTTCGTTAGCGTCGGAGTTTGTTAAAATCGGTGTTCATTAAGTTTTTTCACAAAAATTTTGGCTCAGATGCGTACGCATGGCCTGAGCGGGCCCGGGCACTCCATTCAGCGTCAGTGTGCTATTGTTTACCAGCAAGTGACCGCCACCCATGCATTCATACCATACATTTTGTCATTATTCCAGTGTTTTTAGTACTTGCAACTGCTAAATAAGCCACCATGGGCCCCAAGAAAGCTCCTAGTGTCAAGCCTGTGGTAAAGAATGTCAGAAATATGGTAGAATTGAAGGAGATCATTGCAAAATATGAAAGTGGATTTCGTTTGGCTGAGCTGGCCAGGCTCTATGGCAAAGCCCATTCAACCATCTCTTCCATTGTGGCCAAGAGAAAGGAAATAACAACGCTGTTGTTGCGAAAGGTGCAATTATGGTCACAAAACAGAGATCTCAAGTGCTGGAAGAAGTGGAAACTTTGTTGTTGGTGTGGATCAACGAGAAACAAATAACAGGAGATAGTGTTACGCAGGCGATAATATCTGAAAAAGCAAGGGAGTTGCATGATGATCTCGTTAAGAAAATGCCTGCAACGAGTGCTGAAGTGAATGAATTTAAAGCCAGCAAAGGCTGGTTTGACAGATTTAAGAAGCGTAGTGGCATACATAGTGTTGTGAGGCATGGTGAGGCAGCCAGTTCTGACAAAAGTGTGGCTGAAAATTACGTGAATGAATTCAAGGGGTACATAGAGGCTGAACAATTCCAACCCCAATAAGTGTTCAATTGTGACGAAACAGGCCTGTTTTGGAAGAAAATGCCAAACAGGACCTTCATTACACAGGAGGAAAAGGCACTCCCAGGACACAAGCCTATGAAAGACAGGCTAACTCTGATGTTGTGTGCTAATGCTAGCAGGGATTTTAAAGTGAAACCTTTAGTGGTGTATCATTCTGAAAATCCTGAGCGTTTAAGAGATGCAGTGTCGCCAAGTCTAATTTGTGTGTGTGATGTGGAAGTATAACAATAAGGCATGGGTCACTAGGGAAATTTTCTTGGACTGGTTTTATGAAGTGTTTGGCCCCAGTGTGAAGAAATATCTCGAGGAAAATAATTTGCCACTTAAGTGCCTCCTGATAATGGACAATGCTCCTTGTCATCCTCCAGACTTGGCAGAGCAAATTGTGCAGGACTGTAAGTTCATCAAAGTGAAGTTCTTGCCCCCTAATACCACTCTTCTCCTCCAGCCCATGGACCAGCAGGTCATTTGCAACTTTAAAAAACTATACACCAAAGCAATGTTTCAAAAGTGCTTTGATGTGACCATAGACATTAATATGACCCTAAAAGACTTTTGGAAAGATCATTTCCATATCCTGCATTGTGTAAACCTTATAGGTAAGGCTTGGGAGGGAGTGACTACCAGGACTTTGAACTCTGCCTGGAGAAAATTGTGGCCAGACTGTGTCCTAGAGAGGGATTTTGAAGGTTTTGGGGCTGAGCCTCAGAACCCTGAGCCTTAGCCTGTTGTGCAAGAAATTTTGGAACTGGGAAAGTCCATGGGGTTGGATGTTTGTACCGAGGATGTGGAAGAGTTGGTGGAGGAGGACAATGAAGAGATAACCACTGAAGATCTGCAAGAGCTTCAACAGCAACAGCAACAACAGACCACAGTTCAGGAAAATTGTTCAGAGGAGGAGGAGGAGGAACAGAGATGGAGGAAGGTGCCTTCTTCAAGGATTAGGGAGATCTGTGCCAAATGGGCTGATGTGCAAGGCTTTATGGATGATTATCACGCTAACCAAGCTGTTGCAGGCCGTGTTGGCCACATGCACAATGACAATGTGGTGTCCCATTTCAGGGATGTTTTAAAGAAACGCCAGACACAGAGCTCCCTCGACAGATTTTTTGTGAGAGAAAGTTCCAGTGACTCTCAACCTGGTCCTAGTGGCATTAAAAGAAAAAGGTCAGTAACCCCAGAAAAGAACTTGCCACCTGCAGTGTTAATGGAAGGGGATTCCCCTTCCAAACACTAGCATACTACTCCATCCTCTCCCCTCCTCCCGTCTTCTACACATCAACAACTCTTCAATAAATGTAAGTGACATGTTATTGTACTATTATTTCTCATTGTTTTGTGTGTAATTTAATTTCTATATGTTGTAAAAAAAAATTTATTTTAATACTTTTGGGTGTCTGGAACGGATTAATTTTATTTCCATTATTTCTTCTGGGGAAAAAAGATTCGGAGTTCGTTATATTCGGTGTTCATTAAGCCCTCTGGAACGGATTAATCACGAGAACCGGGGGCTCACTGTATATCAATTTAAATGTATTTCAAAGGCATCTTCATGAGTCTTTATCTGTGTTTTGTGAAAGCCTACTTTGTGGTTTTAGGCCTTCCCTCATCATTTCTAGTTGGTTGTATTCCTGCAAGAAAAAATATTGCCACTTTTTAATTTCAGAAAACAATAGAATAAGCTATGTACTGTACGTATACTGTAATTCCTTTATATAAGTTAGTATTATTGCCACATTATATTGTCTATACACAAGAGGCTGTATGTATATGCCAAGCAAAATGATGCCTATATCATTTTTTTATTTTTCCTGTAAATGTAAGAATGCTTAATAGTAATGGCAGTGCTTATCTCTGCCTGTTCTTTTTCTCAAGTGTTTCCTTCTTTCTCATGAATAGAGTACAGCATCTGCAATAATAATAATAATAATTTTATTTCAGCATGATACACGTTTGTACAAATGAGTATAACAATTGGGTGTACATGCCAAAAGCCCCTTTATATGCAGAGCATTTTGGGCAAATTTAAGACTATGTAACTTAAGATTAATAAGGCAATAACAGTGCAGTAATTTTATACATAAAGTCATTAGGTGAGTTACAATGAATACAAGAGAACTGAATATTCTATTAGGTGACACTGGATGAGGCGTACCTCCTGGCCTCAGAATCATTTCGTGATGGACCATTCTAGAGAAAAAAAAGAGTGATCAAGCATTCATATCCTGCTGAGCCTGTACAGCTTGTTGCTGGTCTGTAGGGCCCACTGGTCCTGCCATTTCCCAAGGGCAAGCTGAAATATGTACCCAAAGGTCACTATGGGGTTGAAAGCTTGCATTAGACCTACTATTACCAGCAAACTGGATGAGACTACTGAGGACTGTATGAAATGCCACAATGAATACAGGACATTTGGTAGCCATGCACAATACAAGTCCCTATTGATAATCACTGCAAAGTTGATGAATAATCATGAAAGTGTCATCCACTCTGGATACTGCAAATCTCCGAGTGGACATTAACCAAGTCTTAATATGGGCCTCAGAAAACAATATAAAGTTCAATGAAGACATTTAAATTACTCCACTACGGAAAATTTGAGGAAATAAAAACTGGATTGGAGTATAAAACAAATTCCAAACACACAATAGAGCGAAAATCTAATGTGAAGTACCTGGAGAATCTCACTTTCAATGATCACAATAATGTCTCTACCACATCTGCTTGCAAAATGATAGGATGGATAATGAGAACCTTCAAATTATTATTATTATAAGTATGGGAGTGCTAATCCCGTAGGATTATACAGCGCATGTGAGGGGGGGGGTGGAAGGTATTCGGCTCAATTCAGGAAACCGGAGCACAGATCCAATTCCTTAGATCAAGAGCCCCTCACCAGCATCAAGGAACCTCCCCTGAGGGGTAGAACCTTCAAAATTATGGATGCCAATCCAATGATTCTCTTCAAATCGCTTGTTCACTCTAGGCTGGAATACGTACTTCTGTACATTAATTGCTCCTTTCAAGGCAGGCGAAGTTACAGACCTGGAGAATATACGGAGAACTTTTACTGGGAACTGTTTAAATCCCTTGACCTGTACTTCTTGGAATGCAGGCAAGAAAGGTATGTACTTGATAATATACACTTTGAAAACCTTAAGAGGGACTAGTCCCAAATCTGCACACGAAAATCAATCCCTACGAAAGCAAAAGACTGGGCGCCACAAGTACCCTAAGAGACAACACAGTAAATGTAAGGGGTCATGACTGTTCAACTGCCTCCCAGCATACATAAGGGGGATTACCAATTGACTCCTGGCTGTCTTCAAGGCGCTGGACAGGCACTTGGTCAGTACCTGACCAGCCGGGCTGTGGTTCATACGTCGGTTTATGTGCGGCCAGTAGTAACAGCCTGGTTGATCAGGTCAGGTCCTGATCCACCACGAGGCCTGGTCATGAGCCGGGCCGCGGGGGCGTTGACCCCCGGAACACCCTCCAGGTGTACAGTAATCTGTTTAGCTATCAGAACTTCGCGGCCCAGTCTCTGGACCCATTATGTGCCTCTAATCTTTTGACTACCACCAACAGGATGGGTGGGTATGTGGTGAATAAGAAAGATATTAATTTCCTTGCATAAAACCATACAACTAGGAAGACAATTTTTTTTTAATTCTATGCATGAGACGATTTAGAATCATCATCTCAAATGTTTTATCCCTGAATCCAATCAGATGTTATTCCTTCATATTAACTTTACTGCTTAAAATAGACAACTTTGTTACTCAGAATTATAAGTGTATTTGACAATCTAATCTTCAGAGAACTTAGTGATGCTGAACTTAGCATTCACATAATCTACTTCTGAAGCTTTAAATCTACCTTTACTACATATAAATATATGTATAATGTACATTTTATATGCACGTAATATACGCCCTCAAGAACATTGAAAGATAAATTATGCTACGTATCCAAAACCTAAATAAAGACAAACTAATTAGTGCAAAGTAATTTTAGGTTCTAGTTTTAGCCTTCACGAAATGCTTTGAATAACTATAAGGTTTTTCATGTAAGAAATTGCAGCAGCAGCAGCAGCAGCAGCAGCAGTGAAGGATGACAACATTGTTTGCTTGAAGCAACTATGGCGCTGAGACCTACCTTGCTCCTGCGTCTCCGCGCTCCTCTCTCATTGTAAGTTACTTACACTTCTCTTATTGTACATATAAACCCTCCACCACCTGCTCCATATACTTAACTTATTATTGCCAATTTTTGGTGCCTTAATAATTAATATTTCCTGCTTTAGCAGACATGACTAGCTCAGCAAACCGGCTACGACTCTTACATGTACTTATCCAAAATCTTCTTTATCCAGCACTGACATGCACGCATTAAAGACCCGTTAGGGTATTACAGAAAAATATGAAAAGTACTTAAAGTATGAAGATGTGTAAGCACCTGGGTTGTCCTGTCGTTATATTCATAGGGTCGTGTTAAACCCATAGGGGTTATACAGGACTTAGGAAGGGGGAGGTAATGGGAGGCATTCAGGTTCGATACATGGGAGGGCAGATCCAGTTCCTTGGATCAGGAGCCCGTTACCAGCATCTAGAAACCTCCCTTGAGGGAAGGGGGAAGTTTGCTCCTCCTGTTACTCCTCGTATTTGAAGTAAACTGATATTCCTTAAAATTTTCTTATTTGTTGTCATTCTATGTTCCCTTCCAATACTTTGGTGCTTAACCTGTTAGTTCCTTTCAGGGAGGTTCCTTGATGCTAGTGAAGGACTCTTGCTTCAAGGAATTGAACCTATCCTCCCTTTCCTTTTCTTGGATTGAACCTGATTGCTTCCTATTTCTCATAGACGCTGATCCCTATGCATTTAGTACTTACTACTGTAATATAATGATTAGCTTATTAATGCTGTTTGCTTTCATTCATTTACTCCTGCTCTCTCTAAACTTTAGCAGATTTTTTTTTAAGCGGCATAATTTGCATTTTCTTATATGTTTTGTCGTATTAAGATAAGTGTGTAGTGTAGATGGCTTTGACTAGGGATACCTGAAAGCCATTAGCTTCCTGTCTTTTACATGGGTATACCGTATTTGTTATGGCTGTTAACAGTAGGTTAATTTGTCTACTCATTTTTCAGGTATGCAAGAAGCATGTCAAAAGGTGAGCCTGGATCAGGTGCTGGCTCTGGAGGTGGCACTGGGGGATCCATTAGGGATGCTGGTGGCGCTTTTGGCAAGAGGGAGCACGCTCAAGAGGATCAGTATTTTCGTAAATTGGTGAGATTCAGATGTTAATATATAGTACTGTATATAAAAATAGGTATTGAGCCTGTATGTTAATACAGTAGCCTTTCATGTTGTATCATGGCTAGGGGATTCTTGATAAACTAAGGACTTTCTGCATGAAGAATTTTTCCCATAGGGTATTGTTGAGGATGATTGTTATCCCTTATCCCATGATTTCAAGGTTCAGAATTTCTAGGAAAATAGGTCAGAAAGGTACAGTAAATTATCATGTAATATGCATCCACATTGCATGTTATCAATAATACACTAATGCTTTCTGTATCCGTTTACCACTTTTGGGGTTTAGCACCAAAATACTACTGTAAATGGTTATAACTATGACCATAATTTTTAAAGGGGTGGACCAGTAAGCCAGCGGAAGGCCTTGGTCAGATGACCAAAAGCTCCAACAGCGGGTCATCTGACTAAGACCCGCGTCAGGAAACACTTGTCCTGTTTCCTGATGAACCTTACCTAACCTAGCACCAAAATATTCTGAATGTCCTCCATTTAGAGCATATGTAGTTTCAGGCAAGCTGCTGCCATCATCTTTGTGCATTCCCTTTAATGTGTTGTGGGGGTTCGGTTAATGGAATTTGAGTAATAATCACAAACGTAGGTTGGCTTGGTAACGTATATTGATGGTATAAGGGAGAACGCTCAGAGCCTGTCCTGTCTCCTTCCTATGTCTCGTCTGGAACTGCCCTACCCAGTACCCGGAGGGCACGGCATTCAAAGAGCTTGTGACATCATGCTAGGTCAGCATTGAGTCACGTAACGGTCAGTGATTCACGTACGGAGGCAGCAAATCAGTAACGGTTACTGGTATGAGTACACAGTATTACACAGTATACTGACAAATGCACTTTATACTAGTCTTCATAGGAGATGCCTATACTGGTCAAACAAGGTTCCTGATGTTCTTTTAAGTGTTTGGTTACAACCTGACCTAAGTTGTAGATTACTGTGTAATCAGGAGGCTGAATTCTCTTCCTCCATGGATAGTACCACTGGTACATCTTTTATCAACAGTCGATGGGATGCCCCCAAATACTAAACTTAAGTAATGTCTTTGGCAAATTTCCTTGATAATGCATTGGTCATTGTTACAAAGGTCAGGGTCACTACTGATGGATCGAAGAGGAGGGGAAAAAAATTAGTGATCATCAATGGGGACTTGTATTGTCTAGCTACCCAATGCCTTCTTATGTTCATTGTGGCACATCATATAATCCTCATTGCTCATCTAGTTTATACGCAGTAGTGGGGCAAAGTTTAGCATTACTCCTGCCCTCTACCATTTCAGTGACCTTCGGGGAAACTTTACGCCTGTTTTGTATTCCATAGTGACCTAATGCATACAGTATGTCAGCATGACCATGGGAGGTTCAAGGATCAGTTGACCCTACAGACCAGCAACAAGCTGTACAGCTTTAATGTAAGTCTTTCCACAAGGAATTCTCATGGGATGATTCTGAGGCTACAGGGAGAATATGGCTTGCCCACTGTCACCCACTTGCAGGTTATATTAAACCTCTGTAATATTTGTAGCAAGGAAGACATGAATACAAGTGATGATATTACGGTGCATTATTCTCTTAGCATTTTTATACTTAAAGCAAAAATAAAAAAAAATTATAGGCAGCATTTTGTTTGGCTTATATAAAGTATCAGATATATATAATTTGTGGCAGTATTACTAACTTGTGTAAAGAAATTACAGCTTGCCTGACTTATTCTGCTATTTTCTTACAGTACTCAATCCCTCAACACAAAATCTCATTGTACCTTATATTTCAATGAAAAATAATAATGTCTTCTGAAATTAAAAATTGGAAATATTTTTCTTGCAGCAACAAGAGCAACTAGAAAAGATGAGGATGGGGCTAAAACAGGAAGTAGAGTTTCACAAATCGCAGATAAAGGCTCATGAAGATGCAATTGAAAGGCATGAAGAACGTTTGAAACTGCTGAAGTAAATTTTAAGGTTATAGCAAACTAAATGCATTATGCTTCGTCATAAGATAAGCATTAATTTAATTTGATTAGCAATGTGCAGTTAACTTAGTTCTTTTGTTTACAAAGTTAAATTAGTACATTGATGTAAATATTAAATAAAATATTAAAATAAAAAATGTTTAATGTTCCTTTTAGATTTTATTTTACATCAAGCAGTGCTAGTATAGATTTGTATTCTTCATGTACTATACCCAGCTATGATTATAATTATTACATTCATGGGAGAGCACTACACCTGAAGGGATCACAGCACTTGGGGAAATGAAAGGACCCTCTACCCTCAGGAGGGACTATCAAGGAACCTGGGCAAAACTACTAAGCAATGAGAACGATAATTCCAACACTAAAATGTTTATTGTTTCAGGGTAAAACCAAAATTCATAGGGATCATAGTGTGCCTCCATTCAAGGATGTATCCTGATGCCAAATAAGAACTCTTGATCCCAGGAATTGGAGCTATCCTCTTGTATTTGGGAGGTTCCAACAATTCTAGTTTTGTTCTTTTCCACTGCCGTGCTTAGTAGCTCCAATCCCTACAGTTTCTTCTTGCTCCCTTTTTCTTTACTACCCCTCTTTAAGGGGGCTCCTTGTCGTGGTAGAGAGGCTATCAGTCTGAGGAATTGGACCTCTTGGTCTTCCTCAGACCGAACCTAATTACCCCCCAATTCCCCTCCCCTTTCCCATCTTCCCCATCCTCCCTTTTCCCTTTCCTCCTCCTCCTCATCCCTCCCTTATTTCCTTCCCATTTTTACCCTGGGAGCTTCTCTCCACAGGCATTCTAGTTCCTAGGTAGGGAGAAGGGTACTGTGGTCCAATCCCATTCCATTGAGGTTCTTGGCGGTGGTGTAGTTTGCCGTGGAATCTGGATCGCCTGGGGATGTCCTGATCCCTCTCCGGTCTCCCGGGGGTGGCTTTGGGTATCTTTCAGGCGATGGGTGTATCTCTGGAGGCCACCTTTCGGATTCCGGGGGTGGTGGCCGAAGGAGGTATGCTTTGTGGCGGGTATCCGGCCGCCCTCTTTTGTCCGCTGAGGTGGCTCGGTGGATGTGAGGTTGCTATCCCGGATTGCTGGTTTACTGGCATGAAGGGTAGGGTATGGCACGGGTTCCATGCAGCATCTGCACTACTTGCGGTGTTGAGGTCCTCTTGGGCGCGGAGGGGGATTTACGCCCCTTTCATTCCTCCTAGGAGCTATTCCTCCACGTTCCCCCCTTTTTTTATTCTTTTTTTTTATTTTTATTTTTATTTTTTTTTTTCTTAAAAACAAAAAGAAAGAAGTAACCTAACCATGGATGCCCTAATCCATGAACCTACCCCCGGGCCCCTTCTTGATACCGCGCCTAGTTCTGACCCTACCTCGTTAATGGACCACTCTTCGGACACCTCTAATACTCCTGTACCTCTTGCTGGTGCCGGTTCGTCACCTGCTTCAGGTACCAGGGTTCCGACTGGCCCTTTCGATACGTCTGACCTTCGCTCTTCTCTGACCTTGATTCCGGCTTCTCCCTCAACGGTGCAGCAATTTTCGAATTGCTCGCCCGTCACACGTCGGACCACCTCCGGTCCCACATCCAAACGACCAAGACCCTTACATGACGATTTGACTACCTCCTCATTCATTTCAGAAACGACCAGCACATCATGCACTCCCCTTAAACACTTTGTTTCACACTACTCAATGGACAAAGTTTTTTACTCTAAGACCGACTACTCCAACTACCTATCTTTCCGATCATAGTATTGGTAAAGCTCTCCTATGCCATGTAGGTAAAGATATCTCCTTTCACGCTCTCAAGAGCGGCACTCGCATCATCACAATCCAGAATGCTGGCCAAGCTCGCGATCTTTCTCTTCTTACGACCATAGATACTATTCCTATCACTATTGACAAGTATCATTCTCTCAATTCTTGTAGTGGTACTGTCATTTTACCCCACACCATTGTCCAACAGAATTTCCAGACATGTGGTGATGACATTTTGGAGCAGCTTGAGCTCCAAGACCTCCCTATCCTTAAAGTTGACACTTTTGTCCTCCCTGCCCGTAAGCGAAGACGTTATCCATTTGACTGCCGTGAACTTCCACCCTCGGTCTACATTGCAGGTCACCGTTTACAGGTTCGAAAGGTGACCCCTACACCGCAACAGTGTAGAAACTGCTGACGTTTTGGTCATCCAGCGAAATATTGCAGGTCCTGACTGAATGCCCAGTCTGTGGTGGTGACAACCATGACAGTCCTGGGGGGGTTGCACTGTGACTCCCGTGGTGTTCAGTTGGAGGCATTTCTTGCTTCTCTCCCCCTCCATGTTTTAAATACGGGTACTCCCACCCATTTTGATCCTCGAACTCCTTCCTTCTCTTGCATCGATCTCTCCATCTGCTCTTCCTCAACTGTCCTAGACTTCACATGGTCTGTCCTCCCGGACTTACATTACAGCGATCATTTTCCAATCATCCTTAAGTCCCCTTCGTATTCTTCACCTCCTCGTAGCCCACGCTGTCAATTTGACCGAGCGAAATGGGACCTTTACGCACATCTTACTGCCTTTCATGAGGTTCCTTCCTCGTCCTCCATTGATGAGGTTTTACATCTCTTTTCGTGCTCCGTCTTCACAGCGGCTTCGCAGTCTATCCCCCAAACCTCGGGCAAGCATTCTCAGAAGTGCGTGCCTTGGTGGTCTCCTGCTTGTGCTCGGGCAGTACGTTTGAAATGCGCTGCGTGGGGCAAGTGCTAAACGCACTTGCTAGCGGGATTACATTTCCACCGTCACTTCGGCTTCCTCGATGAGTGCAGTCTGGAAGAAAGTGCAGAAATTTGAGTGGTAAATTCTCCACCGACCCGGCTCCTGTTCTTCAGGTTGCCGGTGTCGATATAGCACACCCTCTTGCCGTTGCCATTGAAATTGGTAATCATCTGGTTCACATTTCTCAGGGGCTCCATCTATGCCCCTCGTTCCTTTCTTCTAAGTCTGCAAGCGAGTTAAAGCCCTTAGATTTTTCTTCTCTCAGAGAAGAATCTTATAATGTGCCTTTTACCCTTCAAGAACTGGAGGCAACACACTCCTCTTGCCGATCATCGGCAGCTGGGCCAGACAGCATACATATTCGTATGCTACAGCATTTACATCAGTCTGCTCTTACTGTCCTCTTACAACTCTTTAATCTTATATGGTCGCAAGGAGTTCTTCCCCAGCTGTGGAAGTCTGCTATTGTTCTCCCTTTTCGCAAATCGGGTACTACGGGACGTGATACCTCCCACTATCGTCCCATCGCTCTTACCAGTGCAGTTTGCAAGGTGATGGAACGTCTAGTTAATAGACGTTTGATGTGGTATTTAGAGACGCGCAATAGTCTCTCCCCTAGTCAATATGGCTTTCGTAAGGGCCGTTCTGCCATTGACCCCTTACTGCGCTTGGATACGTATATTCGTAATGCCTTTGCTAATAACCACTCGGTTATCGCCATCTTTTTCGACCTGGATAAGGCTTATGACACAACGTGGAGGTGTAATATCTTGGCCCAGGCCCACTCCTTAGGCCTCCGAGGCAATCTACCATTTTTTTTAAGGCCTTCTTAACTGAAAGACATTTCCGTGTCCGGGTTAGTAATGAGCTTTCCCCGGAGTTTATCCATGCTGAAGGTGTTCCACAGGGATGTGTTCTGAGTACAACACTCTTTCTCCTTGCTATAAATAATCTGGCATCTGCTCTCCCATCCAATATTTGGTCATCGCTTTATGTTGATGACTTTGCTATAGCTTGTGCGGGTGCTAACTGTCACCTCATTGCAGTTTCCCTCCAGCATTCCATCAACCGGGTTTCCGATTGAGCCACCACTCACAGGTTTAAATTTTCTAGTGTCAAAGCTCATCAAATTACGTTTACTAGACGTTCATTGGTCTCTGATCATCCATTGTATCTATACGGGTCACGTATTCCAGAACGTGATACGGTCAGGTTTCTCGGCCTCCTGTTTGACCGTCGTTTGTCCTGGAAACCTCACATTACCTCTCTGAAGGCGACTTGTCATAGCCGGCTGAACCTCCTTAAAACCCTAGCACACCTTTCATGGGGGCTGATTGTAGAACTCTCCTTCGCCTGCACTCAGCCCTAATTTTATCGAAACTCGATTATGGTGATCAGATATATTCAGCGGCCTCCCCTGCTACTCTTTCCAGCCTTAATCCCATACATCACCAGGAATTGCGTTTATGCCTTGGTGCATTTCGTTCTTCCCCGGTTGAAAGCCTCTATGTAGAAGCGAACATTCCTTCCTTGTCCAATCGTCGTGATGCACATTGCATTCGCTATTATGTTCGCTCTCATGACCTCCGTAATCCTTCCATGTATAGGATTGTCACAGATGTTAGTAGATGCTCGTTATTTGTTCGTCGCCCCTGTTTACTTCGTCCTTTTTCTCTTCGTCTACATTCACTCTTGTCTTCCCTTCAGCTACCACCTTTATATGTTCATGTGACATCTTCCTTTCCTCTACCCCCTTGGGAAGTTCCTGCTGTCCGTGTCTGTTCTATTTCTCTACCTTGCGCGAAAGCCCACCTGCCTACGGCGGCTTCTCGCTCTCTTTTTCTAGACCACTTCCATTCTCATTCCCATGCCATCACAGTGTACACCGATGGTTCAAAGTCATCTGACGGCGTAGGATTCGCAATATGCTACCCTCGGCTAGCATATTTACGGCTGAATTGCATGATATTCTTGTGGCACTTATCCGTATTGCATCTATGCCTGTGTCACCATTTGTGGTCGTTTCAGACTCCCTTAGTGCTTTACAGGCTATCCGTAAAATTGATACACCTCACCCCCTAGTTCTTTGTATCCAACTTTGGTTATGCTGTATCTCTAGCAAGCACAAAGATATTGTTTTTTGTTGGGTCCCTGGTCATGTTGACGTACAGGGCAATGAACAGGCAGACTGCTGCTCGGTCAGCAGTACATGACCTTCCAGTTTCTAAAAGAGGTGTTCCATTCACGGACTATTTTGCGGTCATTGCTACCCACCTTCGCACCCGTTGGCAACAATGCTGGTCTGACCTGCTAAATAACAAACTTCATTCTATTAAACCAAGTACGTACAGTGGTACCTCGACTTACGATATTAATCCGTCAGAGAGGGCATATCTTAAGGCGAAACAATCGTTACTCGAATCAATTTTCCCCATAAGAAATAATGGAAATAAATTTAATCCGTCCAAGACTTCCAAAAGTAGTTAAATAAAATATTTTTGACATTAAATAATACACAATTTAATGAAGAATACCTAAATACACATGTAAATATTGTACAATAACATGTCACTTACATTTATTGAAGAGTTGTTGATGTGTGGAGGAGGGGGAGGAGAGGTGGAGTAGTATGCTAGTGTTTGGAAGGGAATCCCTTCCATTAACACTGCAGGTACCAAGTTCTTTTCTGGGGTTACTTCCTTTTTCTTTTAATGCCACTAGGACCAGCTTGAGAGTCACTGGACCTCTTTCTAACAATAACTTTGTCCAGGAGCTCTGTGTCTGGCGATTCTTTAAAACATCCCTGAAGTGGGACACCACAGTGTCATTGTACAGGTTGCCAGCACGGCCTGCAACAGCATGGTTAGGGTGATATTCATCCATAAATGCTTGCACCTTGCTCCACATTCCACAAATCTCCTTAATCACTGAAGAAGGCACCTTCTTCCATCTCTGTTCCACCTCCTCCTCCTCCTCTGAACCATTGTCCTGACCTCTGGTCTCTTGTTCCAGTTGCTGTTGAAGCTCTTGCAGATCTTCAGTGGTTAGCTCTTCCTTGTGCTCCTCCACCAACTGTTCCACATCCTCACCACTCACCTCTAACCCCATAGACTTGTCCAATTCCACAATTTCTTCCACAACAGGCTCAGGCTCAGGGTTCTGAGGCTCAGCCCCAAAACCTTCAAAATCCCTCTCTAGGACACAGTCTGGCCACAATTTTCTCCAGGCAGAGTTCAAAGTCCTGGTAGTCACTCCCTCCTAAGCCTTACCTATAAGGTTTACACAATGCAGCATATGGAAATGTTTTTTCCAAAAGTCTCTTAGGGTTATATTCATGTCTGTGGTCACATCAAAGCACTTTTGAAACATTGCTTTGGTGTAGAGTTTTTTAAAGTTGGAAATGACCTGCTGGTCCATGGGCTGGAGGAGAGGAGTGGTATTAGGGGGCAAGAACTTCACTTTGATGAATTTAAACTCCTCCACAATTTTCTCTACCAAGTTTGGAGGATGACAAGGAGCATTGTCCATTATCAGGAGGCACTTAAGTGGCAAATTATTGTCCAATAGATATTTCTTCACACTGGGGCCAAACACGCCATTGAACCAATCTAAGAATATGTCCTTTGTGACCCATGCCTTTTTGTTAGACTTCCACATCACACACAAGTTAGACTTGCTGACACCGCATCTGCCAAACACTCGGGGATTTTCAAAAAGATACACCAGTAAAGGCTTCACATTGCAATCACCACTGGCATTAGCACAAAGCATCAAAGTTAGCCTGTCTTTCATAGGCTTATGTCCTGGCTGTGCCTTTTGTTCCTGAGTAATGAAGGTCCTGTTGGGCATTTTCTTCCAAAACAGGCCTGTTTCATCACAATTAAACACTTGTTGGGGGAGGAATTGTTCAGCCTCTATGTACTCCTGGAATTCAGGCACATATTTTTCAGCCGCAATTTTGTCAGAACTGGCTGCCTCACCATGCCTCACAACACTATGTATGCCACTTCGATTCTTAAATTTGTGAAACCAGCCTCTGCTGGCTTTAAATTCGCTCACTTCAGCACTCGTTGCAGGCATTTTCTTAACGAGATCATCATGCAACTGCCTTGCTTTTTCACATATTATTGCCTCCGAAACAGTATCTCCTGCTAACTGTTTCTCGTTGATCCACACCAACAACAACCTTTCCACATCTTCCAGCACTTGTTGTCTGTGTTTTGTGATCACAGATGAACCTTTTGCAACAACAGCTTCCTTGATTTTATGTGAATTTTTCTTGGCCACAATGGTAGCGATGGTAGAAAAGGCTTTACCATACAGCCTGGCCAGCTCACTGATACGCACTCCACTTTCATATTTTTCTATTATCTCCTTCTTCAGTTCTATCGTACATGTATTTCTGTTCCTCTTTGCCACAGGCTTACCAATAGGATCTTTCCTTGGACCCATGGTAGCTTATTTAGCAGTTGCAAGCACTAAAAACAGTGGAATAATGACAATATACTGGTATGAATGCGTGGGTGTGGGTGGGTGGTCGCTCTCGCTTGTAAACAATAGCACACGGACGCTCCCTGGAGTGCGCGCTCAGCTGGGCGCCACGCGGACACGTCCAGTACGAATGTCGTTACACGAAGCAAACATCGTTACTCGCAATCATTTTTTTTACGTTATAAATATTGTTACTTGAAAATATCGTAAGATGACAGCATCGTAACACGAGGTATGACTGTATAGGTTTTTGGCCTTCTTGTCACCAATGTCGAGGTTGGGAGACTGCATTCTCCTGTCTCGCATCGGCCGTGCTCGTCTTACTCATGGGTGTCTCGTGGAGAGGCTCCCTGTCCCTCTCTGTGAGCATTGTCAGGTTCCAGTGTCTGTTCGCCGTGTTCTGTTGGACTGCCCACTCTATCAGCGAGCACGCGGAGTTTGCCTCCAATGGCGTCTTCGCTCTGTGGCCCTTTCTTTACTTTCCCTTCTTGCCGATGGACCCTCCTTTAATCCTGACTCACTCATTTACTTTTTGACAGCAACTGACTTACTGCACAAACTCTGAAGATTATACCTCTAGCACCCCCCTCAGTCCCTTCTACCTCAATCTCTTGCTATCCTCTGTCCCTGCACTATCCACTGTCCCACTGCACTCCATACCCTACTAATCATCCCTCTTCCTTTTACAACCCATTCTCCCTGCATCCTGCAATAACCTGCTGCGCTGTATGACCCCTGTGGTTTAGCGCTTCTATTTGATTATAATAATAATAATTAACTACTACCTATCTCATTCTCATGCCAATGCAGGTTACACTGATGGTTCTAAGTCCTCTGACAATGTCAGGTTTGCAGAAGTGTTCCCAGACAATGTTGCGCAAGGTATTTATTTAGCAAGCATTTTCACAGTTGAACTGTATGCAATTCTCATTGCAATTATATATATTGCATCCATGCCTACCTCAACATTTGTGGTCATTTGACTGCTTTAGTGCTTTGCAGACTGTCAGAGAATTTAATTCGCCTCACCCCCTAGTTCTTCATATCCAACTTTGGTTGCGCTGCATTTCTATCAAAAAGAGCGCTGTGTGGCCCTTGCGGTTTAGCACTTCTTTTGATTATAATAATAATCTATCAAAAAGAAATCTCTGTCTGCTGGGTCCCCTGGTCATGTTGATGTTCAGGGCAATGAGGACCCTTGTCGGTTTAGTGCTTTCTTTGATTATACCGTGGTCCCTCGACTAACGTAATTAATCCGTTCCAGGAGCTATTTCTCAACACGAAACTTTCGTAATTCGAAACCTTATTTTCCATAAGAAATAATGTAAATACAATTAATCCGTTCCACCCAAAAATATTAACATTCTAAATAATAAAAAACAATATATATATATATACATTTACTTACCTTTATTGAAGAGTTGCAGGCATCTGGAAGATAGGGAGGATGACAGGGGCAGGGTGTGTGGTTGGAAGGGGAATCCCCCTCCAAAAGGACTTCAGGTAACAAGTCCCTCTCTGGGGTTACTTCCCTTCTTGGTCTTTTAATCCCACTAGGACCAGCTTGAGAGTCACTGGATCCCTGCCTGGTGAAATAACTGTCCACAGTCCTCTGTTTCTGGCGACTCTTTAATACTTTCCTGAAGTACAACATGGCTCTGTCACTGAAGTGGTTGCACAGATGGCTCATTTCAGCTTGCTCAGGGTGGTGGTTTTCAACAAATGTCTGCAACTCATTCCACTTTGTACACATCTCCTTAAGCACTGACGATGGCACCTCCTTCTCTCTCTCTCTTCCTCATCCTGTGAAGCAATAACCTCAGCTGTGGTCTGTTGCTGTTCCAGATGAAGCTCTTGCAGCTCTTCAGTTGTTAGCTCTACCCTGTGTTCCTCCACCAACTCTTCTACATCCTCACCACTCGCCTCCAACCCCAGGCTGTTCCCCAATGCCACAATATCTTCCACAACAGGCACAGGGTCATCAGGGTCAGGGTCAGCCTTAAATCTTTCAAAATCCCTCTTTTTCAACACAATCCGGCCACAGTGGTCTCCAAGCAGAGTTCAAAGTCCTGGAAGTCACTCCCTCCCAAGCCTTACCTATAAGTCCTATGCAATGCACGATATTGAAGTGTTCTTTCCAGAACTCTCTTAGGGTCAATGCAGTGTCTGAGGTCACATCAAAGCACTTCTGAAACACTGCTTTGGTGTACAGTTGGAAATAAATGGTATAAAATACCGACACAATGGAAAAATAAACACATAAGCAGTATAATGTGATCCTTTATTGACAACGTTTCGCCCACGCAGTGGGCTTTATCGAGTCACAGACAGATCTACCTGGAAAATGAGCAACATGGAGATATATATAGCGTACAGTCAGGTGGAGAATGCTGGGTCAGGTGGAGAAAGCTGCATGTGACAGTCTTAAAAGTAGTGTGATAGTTAATAACATTGTGTGACTTAAAGGACCTGCAGTGTACCATTCTTGGTGTACAGTTTCTTGAAGTTTGCAATGACCTGCTGGTCCATGGGCTGGATGAGAGGAGTGGTGTTAGGAGGCAAGACCTTCACTCTGATGAAATTGAACTCCTCAGACAACAACTCTTCCAAGTTGTGAGGATGAGCAGGAGCATTGTCCAGTAACAGGAGGCACTTGAGTCCCAATTTCTTTTCCTTCAGGTATTTTTTCACACTAGGGCCAAACACTCCAGTCAACCATTCCTTGAAAATGTCCGTCGTGACCCATGCCTTGGTGTTACCCTTCCAATGCACACACAATTTATTCTTGTTAACATTGTGTTTCTTGAAGGCTCTGCGATTTTCTGAGTGATACATAAGAACATAAGAAAGGAGGAACACTGCACCAAGCCTACTGGCCCATACTTGGCAGGTCAATGTCAAAACCAACCCACCAATAAAAATATTTGTCCAACCCATCCCCATCCAAGCAACAAGCCCCGACAACACCCCCCACCCCAACCATTGTGCAAGTCCCGTTCAAATCCAACCCCTCTCACTCACAAGAACACAGAAATAAATAACAATGCAGCAAGCCAACTGGTCCACACTAGGTAGGTCCCCCTATAACCCAAAACCAATCTCACAAACAAAAACTCCTACCCAACCCATCTACTCCATCCATGGAATATACTTTGATAATCAGGGCACTATAAAATAGGGTACTGAAGGAGCTGAAGCACCTGGTTCACCACAAGAGCTGAAGCACCTGGTTCACCACAAGAGCTGAAACACCTGGTTCACCACAAGAGCTGAAGCACCTGGTTCACCACAAGAGCTGAAGCACCTGGTTCACCGCAAGAGCACCAAAGGAGCTGAAGCACCTGGTCCATCACTAGGGCACTGAATGAGCCGAAGTACATGATCCATCACTAGGGCGTTGAAGGAGCTGAAGCTGGTAAATTAGACACATATGCAACACTTGGGTATCTTTATTGAGGAAACGTTTCTCCACACAGTGGCTTCATCAGTCCATACAAAGGAGAATCGTGAACATAAGAACATAAGAATGGAGGAACACTGCAGAAGGCCTACTGGCCCATACAAGGCAGGTCCATATCAAAACCACCACTTCCTAAGAATTTATTCCCGTACTCACGACACCAATCAAACCCAGCCCCTCCCACTCATATATTTGTCCAATCTCTTTTTAAAGCCACCCAAGGTCCTAGCCTCTATCACAGTACTCGGAAGATTGTTCCACGCATCTACAACTCTGTTCGAAAACCAGTACTTGCCTATGTCCTTTCTAAATCTAAATTTATCCAATTTAAATCCGTTATTTCTGTTTCTTACTTGGTTCGATATCCTCAGTATTTTATTAATATCTCCTTTGTTTATGCCCATCATCCACTTGTACACCTCGATGATATCTCCCCTGAAGAACAGAAGTATGAGGTGGTCAGTCCCTCAATCTTGAGTCGATGTTGTCAGTCCATCAATCTTGAATAGAATACAACATATGAGCGTAGAGGAAGCTTATATACTGTAGACAGGAGAGGTGCAGCAGTTGTAGGAGGTGTCACATTTGTCCAATGTGGAAGTAGATCGTGCCCAAGGAATAGGCAAGCGAAGAAATCCCTGTATTAAGATACCAAGATGTTGCAGTGTCAGACAGGATGTGAATGAATGGTTCAGAGAACCGACGAGTTGGTAAATTAGACACATATGCAACACTTGGGTATCTTTATTGAGGAAACGTTTCGCCACACAGTGGCTTCATCAGTCCATACAAAGGAGAATCGTGAAGAACAGGAGGAGTATGAGGGGGTCAGTCCCTCAATCTTGAGTCGATGTTGTCAGTCCATCAATCTTGAATAGAATACAACATATGAGCGTAGAGGAAGCTTATATACTGTAGACAGGAGAGGTGCAGCAGTTGTAGGAGGTGTCACATTTGTCCAATGTGGAAGTAGATCGTGCCCAAGGAATAGGCAAGCGAAGAAATCCCTGTATTAAGATACCAAGATGTTGCAGTGTCAGACAGGATGTGAATGAATGGTTCAGAGAACCGACGAGTTGGTAAATTAGACACATATGCAACACTTGGGTATCTTTATTGAGGAAACGTTTCGCCACACAGTGGCTTCATCAGTCCATACAAAGGAGAATCGTGAAGAACAGGAGGAGTATGAGGGGTCAGTCCCTCAATCTTGAGTCGATGTTGTCAGTCCATCAATCTTGAATAGAATACAACATATGAGCGTAGAGGAAGCTTATATACTGTAGACAGGAGAGGTGCAGCAGTTGTAGGAGGTGTCACATTTGTCCAATGTGGAAGTAGATCGTGCCCAAGGAATAGGCAAGCGAAGAAATCCCTGTATTAAGATACCAAGATGTTGCAGTGTCAGACAGGATGTGAATGAATGGTTCAGAGAACCGACGAGTTGGTAAATTAGACACATATGCAACACTTGGGTATCTTTATTGAGGAAACGTTTCGCCACACAGTGGCTTCATCAGTCCATACAAAGGAGAATCGTGAAGAACAGGAGGAGTATGAGGGGGTCAGTCCTCAATCTTGAGTCGATGTTGTCAGTCCATCAATCTTGAATAGAATACAACATATGAGCGTAGAGGAAGCTTATATACTGTAGACAGGAGAGGTGCAGCAGTTGTAGGAGGTGTCACATTTGTCCAATGTGGAAGTAGATCGTGCCCAAGGAATAGGCAAGCGAAGAAATCCCTGTATTAAGATACCAAGATGTTGCAGTGTCAGACAGGATGTGAATGAATGGTTCAGAGAACCGACGAGTTGGTAAATTAGACACATATGCAACACTTGGGTATCTTTATTGAGGAAACGTTTCGCCACACGTGGCTTCATCAGTCCATACAAAGGAGAATCGTGAAGAACAGGAGGAGTATGAGGGGTCAGTCCCTCAATCTTGAGTCGATGTTGTCAGTCCATCAATCTTGAATAGAATACAACATATGAGCGTAGAGGAAGCTTATATACTGTAGACAGGAGAGGTGCAGCAGTTGTAGGAGGTGTCACATTTGTCCAATGTGGAAGTAGATCGTGCCCAAGGAATAGGCAAGGAAGAAATCCCTGTATTAAGATACCAAGATGTTGCAGTGTCAGACAGGATGTGAATGAATGGTTCAGAGAACCGACGAGTTGGTAAATTAGACACATATGCAACACTTGGGTATCTTTATTGAGGAAACGTTTCGCCACACAGTGGCTTCATCAGTCCAGTAGGACTGGCCCATACTTGGGCCAGTAGGCTTGGTGCAGTGTTCCTCCTTTCTTATGTTCTTATGTATCACTCAGAAAATCCCAGAGCCTTCAAGAAACACAATGTTAACAAGAATAAATTGTGTGTGGCGAAACGTTTCCTCAATAAAGATACCCAAGTGTTGCATATGTGTCTAATTTACCAACTCGTCGGTTCTCTGAACCATTCATTCACATCCTGTCTGACACTGCAACATCTTGGTATCTTAATACAGGGATTTCTTCGCTTGCCTATTCCTTGGGCACGATCTACTTCCACATTGGACAAATGTGACACCTCCTACAACTGCTGCACCTCTCCTGTCTACAGTATATAAGCTTCCTCTACGCTCATATGTTGTATTCTATTCAAGATTGATGGACTGACAACATCGACTCAAGATTGAGGGATTGACCACCTCATACTCCTCCTGTTCTTCACGATTCTCCTTTGTATGGACTGATGAAGCCACTGTGTGGCGAAACGTTTCCTCAATAAAGATACCCAAGTGTTGCATATGTGTCTAATTTACCAACTCGTCGGTTCTCTGAACCATTCATTCACATCCTGTCTGATACTGCAACATCTTGGTATCTTAATACAGGGATTTCTTCGCTTGCCTATTCCTTGGGCACGATCTACTTCCACATTGGACAAATGTGACACCTCCTACAACTGCTGCACCTCTCCTGTCTACAGTATATAAGCTTCCTCTACGCTCATATGTTGTATTCTATTCAAGATTGATGGACTGACAACATCGACTCAAGATTGGGGGACTGACCCCCATACTCCTCCTGTTCTTCACGATTCTCCTTTGTATGGACTGATGAAGCCACTGTGTGGCGAAACGTTTCCTCAATAAAGATACCCAAGTGTTGCATATGTGTCTAATTTACCAACTCGTCGGTTCTCTGAACCATTCATTCACAAGGAGCTGAAGCGCATGGTCCATCACCAAGGTATAAAAGGAGCCGAAATACCTGGTCCATCACCAGGGTACTGAGGAAGCCGAAGCACCTGGTCCATCACCAGGGCACTGAATGAGCCTAAGCACCTGGTCCATCACCAGGGCACTGAGGGAGCCAAAGCACCTGGTCCATCACTAGGGCACTGAATGAGCCGAAGTACCTGGTCCATCACCAGGGCACTGAATGAGCCGAAGTACCTGGTCCATCACCAGGGCACTGAATGAGCCGAAGTACCTGGTCCAACACCAGGGAACTGAGGAAGCCGAAGCACCTGGTCCATCACCAGGACACTGAAGGAGCAGAATCACCTGATACATTATTATTATTATAATCAAATAGAAGCGCTAAACCACAGGGGATCACCTGGTCCATCACCAGGGAACTGAGGGAGCCAAAGCACCTGGTCCATCACCTGAATGAGCCGAAGTACATGATCCATCACTAGGGCGTTGAAGGAGCTGAAGCGCATGGTCCATCACCAAGGTATAAAAGGAGCCGAAATACCTGGTCCATCACCAGGGTACTGAGGAAGCCGAAGCACCTGGTCCATCACCAGGGCACTGAATGAGCCTAAGCACCTGGTCCATCACCAGGGCACTGAGGGAGCCAAAGCACCTGGTCCATCACTAGGGCACTGAATGAGCCGAAGTACCTGGTCCATCACCAGGGCACTGAATGAGCCGAAGTACCTGGTCCATCACCAGGGCACTGAATGAGCCGAAGTACCTGGTCCAACACCAGGGAACTGAGGGAGCCGAAGCACCTGGTCCATCACCAGGACACTGAAGGAGCAGAATCACCTGGTCCATCACCAGGGAACTGAGGGAGCCAAAGCACCTGGTCCATCACCTGGGCACTGAATGAGCCGAAGTACCTGGTCCATCACCAGGCTTCACTTTAAAATCACCACTGGCATTGGCACACATAAGAGTTAGCCTGTCTTTCATAGGTTTGTGTCCTGGCTGTGCCTTTTCCTCCTGAGTAATGAAGGTCCTGTTGGGCAGTTTCTTCCAAAACAGGCCTGTTTCATCACAATTAAACACTTGTTGGGGTTCAAATTTTTCAGTGTCTACGAACCCCTGGAATTCCTGCACAAATATTTCAGCTGCATGTTTGTCTGAGCTGGCTTCCTCACCATGCATCACAACACTGTGTATGCCACTACGTTTCTTAAACCTCTCAAACCAGCCTTTGCTGGCTTTAAAATCACTCGCCTCACCACTGGTTGCAGTGCAACTTCCTTGCCTTTTCACAAATTATCGCCATGGAAATACTATCACCCGCTATCTGTTTTTCATTGATCCACACCATCAACAACTTCTCAACCTCATCCACTGTTTTCGATCTATTTTTCGTTAACATATCAACCCCTTTTGCAACATTAGCTTCCTTGATCTCATTTCTCTTTGCCAGGATAGTGCCAATAGTAGATGCACTTTTCTTGTACATCCTGGCAAGCTCACTCAGACGTACGCCACTCTCATATTTTTCTACAATCTCTTTCTTCAGTTCGATGGTGCCCCGTGGCCCGATCGCTAAAGCTCTCACTTCACACGGTGAGGGTCTGCGTTCGATTCCCAGCGCGGGTAGAAACATTGGGCGTGTTTCTTAACACCGGTTGTCTATGTTCACCCATTAGTATAATGGGTACCTAGGAGTTAGTCGACTGGTGTGGGTCGCATCCTGGAACAAGTACCTAATTTGCCCGAAATGCTCTGCATAACAAGGGGCTTTCTATATAGTAGAATGTCATTGAAGTCAGCTAGGACTCTATACCTTGCACATGTACTTGTAGTAAATAAAGATATTATTATTATTATTATTATTATTATTATTATGGTGTTCCTCTCACTCTTTACCACAGGGGTGCCACTAGGAAGCTTCTTTGGACCCATGGTGACTTATTTCACAGTAACAATCACTAAACCACCAATAAACACAACAAATTTATTATAATAACCCAACAAAAAGCCGCAGTAAGAATTATCACACAATCCAACGCTAGGCAGCACACCCCCCCACTCTTCAAAGACCTAAACCTACTCACTGTCCAGAACATCCATACTTACTACTCTGCTATCTACATTTATAGAACCATTAATTCCAACTTTAACCCTGAGCTAAAACACTTTCTTGACAGTTGTGACAGGACCCATAGACATAATACCAGACATAAACATCTCTTTGACATTCCCCGTGTCCGACTAAATCTATACAAAAATTCAATGCGCATAAAAGGGCCTAAAATCTGGAACTCCCTGCCTGAAAACTCTAGAACTGCAGACACAACCTCCATTTTCAAAAGCACCGTTAAAAAACATCTTATCTCACTTACGCACCCAACCGGTAGTTAACCATACGAAAACTACTTTATCTTGCACATATCCACAGCAAAATACACTTATTGATATCTGTGATTCTCCTTAATTTGCACATTACTAACCACAGCAAAATACACTTATTGATATCTGTGATTCCCCTTAATTTGCACAGTTCTAACAACTATTGCTCCATAATACTTAAGCTAGTCATAAGTTTGCCTAAGATACTCCAATATAGAATCTATATTATGCCAATATATCACCTTTACCATTAATATATAAACTAATTGCTAACTTTTTATACTAATTGTTAAATTCTCAATGTTTAAATTCCAGTACCTAAATTTTGTAAACCTAACCTTACAATCTGTATATCCATTGTATAGCTATTGAGTAAGACCTATCATAAGACTGCCTGAAAAGCCTAGACATACCTAGGCATATTATTGGCCATCTTGTAATATCAACTTTAATGTATAACTATAAGTACCCCCCACCTTGTATTACATGAAATAAAGGATTTGAATTTGAATTTGAATTTGAATGTTTGAAAGAGCGCGCTGGGTAATGTTCTCTCAATGGTAAACAACGCTTCACTGGGCAGGGCAGGCGGACAGGTCTAATACTTTTCGCTACACGATAGCGAAAAAAGCTTTCGTTACACGATCCTTTCGTTAGTCGGGGGTCCACTAATCAGGGCAATGAGCAAGCAGACTGCTGCACAGTCAGTTGTACATGACTTCTGCATTTCATATAGGGGTATTTCCATTCTCAGACCATTTTGCTGTAATCTTTAGCCACCTTCGCAGCCATTGGCAACGTTGGTCTGAGTTGATTCATAACAAATTATATTCTATCGAGCCATGTTTGGGTTTCTGGTCATCTCATCAATGTCTTTTTTAGGAGACCCCACACTCCCATCTTCGTATCAGGCACATGCGTCTCACTCATGGTATCTTTATGACGAGGTGCCCAGTGCCACTAAACTGTAAAGTTCCAGTTAGTCATTTTCTATTACTGTTTTGTTCTTTTGATTATAATATTACTGTTTTGTCTACCAGTGGGCACGCAGAATTTACCTCTGACATTGTTACCGCTCTACTGCCTTCTGTCTTTCTCACTTATGTCCCCAACTGTGGCACACACCCAACTTTGCCAGCAACAGTTTTATTACACTGACTTTGATTATACTTTCTCTAGCACTTATTTACTTTACCTCTGTTCTTCTCTCACCCTTGTTGGTCTCTGGTCGAACATATTACACCTTTAGCGCACCCTACCTGGCAGTGTTGTATGACCCTCATGGGCTTAGTGCTTAGTTATGATTATAATAAAATTTCCTAGGTGCTGTAGGACCTTATTGGTGCAGTGCATCCCCATGTTAGTAATCATGGTGCCTGAAGAATGGGAATAAATCATGTTTTGTCTAAGGGTAACTTCCCTTCCTTGGATTAAGAGCCCTTAAAGGGGTAAATTTATCACACTGAAAGTACAGGTATGTTATCTTCCTTCAAAGGTGCTTCTGATAAGGAAATGAACACAAAGGAGTGGAACTAACTTTTCTTGGTTTAGTGCTTACCATGAATACTTGGATTAAATTATGTACGTACCTCAAATTCACCAGGTTCCGTACGACTCCTACAAGCTTACTACTACCTCAAACATGGTGGAACTAGCGTTTGGTTACGATATGACTAATCATCACATAATAATAAATAATGGGTTTAGCACTTATTATAATCAAATAGAAGCGCTAAACCACAGGGGTTATACAGCGCTGCAGGTTATTGCAGGATGCAGGGAGAATGGGTTGTAAGAGGGAGATGGATGATTAGTAGGGTATGGAGTGCAGCAGGATGGTGGATAGTGCAGGGATAGAGGGTAGCAAGAGATCAAGGTAGAAGGGACTGAGGGAGGTGCTAGAAGTATAATCTTCAGAGTTTGTGTAGTAAGTCAGTTTCTGTCAAAAAGTCAACGAGAGAGTCAGGATTAAAGGAGGGTCCATCTGCAAGAAGGGAAGGTAAAGAAAGGGCCGCAGAGCGAAGACGCCGTTGGAGGTAAATTCTGCGTACTCGTTGATAGAGTGGGCAGTCCAACAGAATATGTCGAACAGACACTGGAACCTGACAATGCTCACAGAAAGGGGCAGGGAGCCTCTCCATGAGATACCCGTGAGTAAGACGAGTGTGGCCGATGCAAAGACGGGAAAGTGTAGTCTCCCACCCTCGACATTGGTGACAAGAAGGCCAGAAACCTATAACCGGTTTAATAGAATGAAGTTTGTTATTCAGCAGGTCAGACCAGCGTTGTTGCCAACGGGTGCGAAGGTGGGTAGCAATGACCGCAAAATAGTCCGTGAAAGGAACACCTCTATATGAAACTGGAAGGTCATGTACTGCTGACCGCGCAGCAGTGTCTGCCTGTTCATTGCCCTGTACGTCAACATGACCAGGGACCCAACAAAGGACAATATCTTTATGCTTGCTAAAGATACGGCGTAATCAAAGGTGGATACGAAGAACTAGGGGGTGAGGTGTATCAATTTTACGGATAGCCTGTAAAGCACTAAGGGAGTCTGAAACGACCACAAATGGTGACACAGACATAGATGCAATACGGATAAGTGCCACAAGAATGTCATACAATTCAGCCGTGAATATGCTAGCCGAGGGTAATAGATGCCCTCGTACGACGCTGTCCGGAAACACTGCTGCGAATCCGACGCCGTCAGATGACTTTGAACCATGGTGTATACTGCAATGGCATGGGAATGAGAACGGAAATGGTCTAGGGAAAAAAAGAGCGAGAAGCCAAAACCCCCGGTAGTTGGGGCCCGGGAAGGAGGGGGAATAGAACAGACACGGACAGCAGGAACTTCCCAAGGGGGGAGGGGAAAGGGGGATGTCACATGAACATATAGATGTGGGAGCTGAAGGGGAAAAGAGGAGTGAAAGTAGACGAAAGAAAAAGGGGGGGGAAATAAGCAGGGTGACGAACAAATAAAGGGGCGCCTACTAACATCTGTAACAGTCCATACATGGAAGGATTGCGGAGGTCATGGGGCGAACAAAAAAGCGAATGCAATTGCATCACGACGATCAGATAAGGATGGAATTTCGCTTCTACATAGAGGCTCTCAACCGGGAAAAAACGAAATGCACCAAGGGATAAGCGTATTATTATTATTATAATCCCCAAAAGAAGCCTAAAAACCCCCGGGGGTTTTAAAAGCGCTGCAGGTTATTC